>PVJI01006943.1:0-82009 GCA_004026765.1 Micronycteris hirsuta | reverse complement strand
ACACGTCATTAGCTCACGATCTTCGTCTTGACTCAACTGTCAGCTTCTCAGAGAAGCTCCCTGCAACACGATCTAGAATGACGAGTCAGCCCATCATCTCCCTCCCCCACTTCCTGGCCTTTTCTCCTTCGGACCTCTGGCCACCTAGCAGAACATGTTTTCTCCTGGCGAATGCATGTATTGGCTTGTCCATCCCACACGGGCCCTGTGAGGACAGCGACCCTGTCCGCGTTGCTCCATCTGGAGTTGCTAAGAGTGCCTGGCCATTCTGCGCACCATCACGAACAAGGTCTTTAGCTTCCCGGAGGCAGGAGCCCACACCACCTGGCCACAGTCTGCTCGGGGTTTGGAAGTGGCAAGATGTCACATCGGGGCACCTGTCAGATCACCCAGCTGTGGACGAGGGTGTCAGTGAGGGCAGCGGGAGCCAGGCCAGGCCAAGGAGGAAGTTTCCACAGGGTGGTCCCAATCATTGTGATAACTACAGCCCCACATTTCTCTCTGTCATGGCATATGCTTCTTTTTAATTAAGAGGTTCAAGGCTCACACTGAGAGGTGTGTGTGTGTGTGAGAGACAGAAGGGGGAGAAATATTGAGTCAACAGACGGCCAGACAGACAGAAAACAAGAGAGGGGAGGGGCAGAGCCAGGGCTGTCGGGAATGTCTTGCGGTTGCTGTTGGAATTCTTGATGCGTGTATCACCCCGAGCGTGGTTTGGTGTCTCTGTTTCCCTTTCTCTCCTGCTCTTTCAGGGCCGAGACAATGTCACACTCACTTTGGCCTCCCGTGTGCATACCTGATGCCTGGCACACAGTAGGGGCTCAGTACACCTTTGGTGACTTGCCCTGGCTGGGCCAGGGGAGGGTGTGCTGGGGAGCTCCCAGGAAGCACTGGTGGGCCCCTCCCAGCTCTGCCCCTTAGCAGCAAGGAAGTAGTGCAAACATGCCTTGTCTTCCCTAGACCTCACTCTGGCATTCAGGAACCAAAGGGTGGCACTCAGAGTGTCTCCGACTCTAACATGCTGTGGGTGTGTGCAGGATTTATTCCAAATTCCGCTCTCCACTTCCTGGGTGGAGGCAGCTACTCCCCTTCCCCCAAGGGAAACGGGGACCCCAGCAGAAGAGACCTGGCGTGCCTGGCCTCGTTGCCTGGGCTCACTTTTTCCTGGGGGCATGCACCAGCTCTCTGAGACCCACCCTTGGCCCAGCTCATTGTCCACTCCGTGTGGCTCCACTCAGACCCAGGGCGACCCCAGGCCATTTCTGCGGTCTCATCCCCTCAAGAACCCCCCTACCCTCTGTCATACCACTGCCCGAGCCACCACCTAAAAGCTCGGCTCCGATCGCACCTCCTGCAGGTGCCCATTGCCCACAGGGTTGGGCACAGCCTGTCACGTAGCATTCAAGGCCCTTCACGCTACGGCGCCACCTCCCTTTCCAGCCTCAGCTCCCTTTCTGTCCTCTGTTCTCTAGACCCTGGGCTGTCCCACCTCCAGGCTTAGCTCACGCCAGCGCCCCCTCTTGGAATGCCCCCCCCAGTCCCAGTAATAACTGCGTCCCCCAGTGCCACAGTCAAAGACCACGTCCCCTCTCCAATAGCCTCCCCCCCGCCTCTCTCAACAGAGGGAACACTGGCCCTGCCCTGACCACTGCCCTTGTCTGCATTTGCTGTGGATGTCAGGGAGAAGAATGCCAGGAACCGTCTCTGACTTCTCTCTGCAGCCTCCATCCACCAGCCAGCGACCTGCACTCACGAGGCGCCAAGAGTCCAGCCTTGCAGCGCATGCTCCCCTCCGGGCACGTGTCCGCTCTGGTTCCCATTCACTGACTTCCCCCTGCAGCAGCCCCCTGGGGCAGGCAGCACAGCTGGGATTAGAGCCCAGGCAGCTGATTCTGAAATGCTGCATTGACTGCAGCCCTTCCCAAGCCCCTGACCTGACTGGGCTTAGCTCCTGTGCCCTCCCAGCCCTGTCTCTCCATAGCTAGAAGGCACAGGGGACCCTGTTCCCCATCCAGAGTTGGCAGGGCAGAAGGGGGCAGTTTGGATTGTTGATCCTGAACCCAGGCAGAGGCCTGTACAATGCCAATCTTCGGCAAGTATTTGTTAGGAAAATGAAGGGGTGAGTGAGTGAGCACTGGGTTTGAGTCCCCGTGCAGAGGGACTGGGGAGGTGGGATGGGGTGCAGTGAGGGACAGGTCCTCTCCGTCTACCTCCTCAGTCAAAGGCCAATTGCACCAGCCAGGCAGCTGGCCACAGTAAAGAAGACCCCTCCCCAAAGCACCCGAAGGAATATGCCAGCAAGAACAACTGCCTCCATCCTTCTAGTCAATCCCTCAAAGGGCTGTGGGACCCCGAGTCCAAAGGAGGGGTTTCTAGGAAAGAGCAATTCAAGACCCCCAAGCCTGTATTTACCTGACACCCAGCATCTGGATGAACAGTGAAAGCTCACCCCTCCCAGTGTCTCATTTTCTCCATACAAAGCTCTAGGTATTTAGAAACACCTGGAGGATGGGCTGGCTGGTTCAGCCTCTCATCCAGATGCTCAGCATTACTGAAGTGGTTGCCGTAGAGACAGGTCCGAGCTGAGGAGGCCAAGAGATGGTGAGGAAGAGGGAGTGGCCGTCCTGCCCTGTGGAGCCATCTGCCCCTTGGCTCACCCTAGTCTTCGCCACCCCTCCCAGACCTGCCCTCTCAATGGAGAGAATTTGCTCTTCCAGCCCACCCCCCAGGTTGCAAGAAGCTAACAGACATCGACGTTTATACATCTTCCGCTGGGAACCAGCTGGCCCAGCACAGAATGAGCCAGTGTCTTCCCGCTCCTGGATTATGCAGGCAGCAACTGTGATCGAATCTGGCAACCAGATTTATGAATCAGTCGATATTTATTGCAGGGAACAATCCATCTTTCTGTCTGGTCTGTGCACACAGGACCCTGCTCCGGGCGCACCCAGAGGCTTGGTGCTAAATGTTGGCAAGTTCTCAGTGGCCACATCGGAGGGAGGGGGCAGCGAAGAGGAGTTGACACCAATCCAAGAAGAGACCAGAAGTAATATGGAGAAGTATGACTGGGCGGGGGGCGGGCGGAGGGGTGGTACCTGCCGAATCTATCCTGTGTTTGTCCTAGCCTGCCCTTCTCACACCTGTTCCAATCCCCCATGCCCCATGCCATCTGGCCAGCAAAAGTCACCTAATTGTTATAGTATTTGAAGTCAAACATGATGCAAAATTTTGATGTATTTCAAAATGCACTAACAGTACGTGTGTACGTGTGTGTGTTCTTCTAATTACCTACTCTTTAGTTCCCACCCTGACCACTGGCCCATTAAAGAAGATAATTGAGCCTGAACTCCCAAGCTCAGCCTTCTGATGAACCAATCAGAGAGTGGAGGTTATAACTCTGCTGATGACTGGCCAGGGAATAGGCTACTCAGAATGCCCTCATTTGCATACCTGCACTGATTGGCTAAACCACTGCCTCCTGTGGTAGAAAGCGAGCTCCCAGTTAAGGCAGGGAGTCCCTGTGACCACCCACCCAATGGCAGTCTGCTCATTTTGAAGGCTAGGAAGAATGGCCTGCTACTGTTCTGGGCTGCTCTGCCTAAGGGAAAGAACAGGAGTAGGAAGGCAGAAAGTAGAATGGTCTCCCAAACATCACCTTCTCCTGCCCCCTTCTCAGCCCTAATTCTACCTCCTGCCCCAACCTCTCCTTATTCCTCTGGTTCTATCCCCCAAGGTGACCACGCTTTTGGCACTGTGCCCACAGCCCACCCTCACAAACCCTCCCCCACTTGAGGCTTCTTCCAGGAAATACAAGGCACTATGGGGTGCTGAGGAAGGAGAAAGGACATTTTAAAGAAGATTAGTTTCCCCTCACAAATTATAGAGCAGCCTCAACCAGCAGAGAAATGAGCGCTACCCTGGCCCTTCCTCATTCTCTAGGCTTCACACCATGTAGGACTGTGGAGGCGGTTCTCACAGTGATGGAGGAGGTGAGGGGCAATAGCTGGGTGGGGGAGACAGGACCTGGTACCACCCACACCCACCCACAAGGCTTGGGAAGGGCATCTACTTTCTTGCCTCATAGAGTCACTAGGTCCAGGGCAGGGGAGGCGGGAAGGGGGCACGCAAAGAGGCAGTTCAGAAACTAGCTCCACAGAAGGTACAGACAAGCAGGGGGCTGGGCCAGCCCCACAAATGGAAGGAGGATGGAAAGCACCCAGAGGAATTAACAGACAACTGCCCCCACCCTCCCAGGGGCCGGGGCATCCTAGCTCTTGACCTGTCTCTGGGCCTCTGGTCAATTACGTCACCCCTCCAGGACCCTCTGAGATGGGAGTCATCTCTCCTCAGACTTCCCCCAGAATGAGTCGAACAAGACAACCCATGGGAAGGACCGGCATCTCTGCGGCCCCAGAGCACAGAGACAGGACCGATGGTTGTCTGCAAGCCAACCGGCTTCCCTTCAGTACACAGAAGAGCTTTCATCTTCAAAGGGCCCAGCGGCGGCGGTGGTTAAGAAAGCGACCCAGCACAGCCCAAGCTCTCAAGCACAGTGTCGCGATGGCCATCTGCTGCAGAGGTTCATTTCTGGACCCTGTCATGCCCTGGCTGGGAATGTTGGCATAATCCATTGGCTGCCGCTCACTCTTTATGATTCTATGATTCATGCGCCGAACAAATGTTTATCGATGGCCCGCTAGGCCCAGCTGTGCTGCTAATGGACTGTGTGACCACCTCGCTTCCTCTCTGAGGCCGGCTTCCCGCCCATGGGATGAGGGGTTAGGCCAGGGGGCCTGTGAGGGCTCTTCCAGCTCTGAGAGGCTGCCTTGCTCTAAATGGGATCAGAAAAAACTGCAAAGGCTCCCCCTCCCCGTCCCACCCCCAGTTCCCCCACTGCTGCTGCATCCCGCACTGCCCCTGACTTAGCAGAGCTGGGATGGAGTGGACTTTTCCTGGCCTGGGATGCCATGGGGAACAGATGGCCTGGTTGCCATGGGACCAGGGCGGTACTAGTCCTGGGAGGCTGGGAACCGGGCGGGGAAGGGCCGAAGCAGGTATGGATGATTTACTCCGGCAGTAGCCCAGCCTGGAGTCTGTGTGAATGCTAAACAGGGCAGCTCTAGGCAATCACTCAGCCAGACAGATCAGAAACCACTTAAGACGAAAGACCTGTACATGCGTATGCGTCTCTTCCCAGGGATGCTGGCACCGCCCTCTGCTCCCCACCCCCACTGCACAACCTTGGGCAGAGCAGCCCCCTCTCTGGCCCAGGGGATTTGACCCAGTCCTCCCATAGGCAAAGCTGGAGGAGCACACAGTCTGTCCTGAAGGAGGGGGATGCAGGCCGTTCTGGAGGGGACTTGCTGGGGACTGAAGGAGGCTGATTTCTTGGGCTCATTAGGAAAAAAAGGTCTCTGGCCCTCAGTCCGGGGCAACCACTGATGGACTGGCCTAGGAGGCAGTGAGCTCCCCACCCCTGGGAGCATTCAAATTGGGCTGGGAAGATCCCCTGCCAGAGATTTTCAGAATGACTCTCCCATCAAGCAGAAGATCGAACCTGAGACTTCTGAAGGCGGCTTTCCCAGTCCTGAGATCTATGGTAGCAGAGGCAGCAGGAAGTGGCAGTTATGAGCACGCACTTCGGCACCAGACGGACCTGTGCAGGTCCCAGCTCTGCATCTTCTGTGCTGTGTGATCTTGAGAAAGTTGACTTTCTCTGAAACTGTTTTTTCACCTGTGAAATGTGAGGTATAATGATGGCTTTATTGGATTTGGGGGAGAGGATTAAAGCACAATAACACATCTAAAGTGCTTCGTCCAGCACCTTGCACATAATAAATACCCAAGAAGCGGCGGTTACCTTTGTGATTCTGTGATTAGTGAACCAGCAAAGAAGTGGGGTCCCCCAGCTGCTCAGATTGGACTCAGCCAAGATGCCCAGCTCCTGGTCTCTCCTTTACTATGTGATTGTGGGCAAATTTCTCAGTCACTGTGCACCTCGGTTTCCTCCCCTGTAAAGGGAGGGTAATAATAGTGCTTGCCCCAGGGTTCGTGTGAGGATGGAATTCTATAACCCATTGAAAACATTTAGAACAGAACCCAGCACACAGCAAGGACCCGACAGCTGTGTGCATGCCGCCACCATCACCACTGTCGTTACTGTCGTCCTCATCATCCTCAGCTCAAGGTCGCCGCCCCAGTGTCTGGCGTTGTGGGGGATGATTCGAAGATCAGGTGACATTTTGTGACGGAGGGCGAGAACCTTGAAGTTCTACTCTCTCAGGAGATTTCAGATTTCAGAATATAGTGCTGGCAGCTGTGGTCACCACGCCGTACACTAAACCCTCAGACCCCATTCACGTGAACTGAAAGTCTGTGCCTTTGACCAACCTCTCCCTACTCCCCCCGCCCCAAGTCCCCGACAACCACTTTCTCCTCTCTGTTTCTGTGAGGTTGACTTTTCCCCTTTCTTTTTCTAGGTCTCACACATGAGTGATAGCACGCAGTATTTATCTTGCTCTGTTTGGCTTACTTCACTTAGCATAATGCCCCGTGCAAGGTGATAGATGCATTGATTAACCTGATGGGGGAATTTCCCCACGATATATGCATACACGAAGTCGTCACATTGTACACTTTAACTACCTTACAGTTCTGTTTGCAACAGGGATGACAGATCTGGCCAGGATGCGGAGAAAAGGGAACCCTGGTGCACTGTTGGTGGGAATGCAGACTGGTGCAGCTGCTATGGAAAACAGTAGGGCAATTCCTCACAAAAGTAAAACTAGAACTACCATATGACCCAGCAATTCCACCCTTGGGTGCATAAACAAAGGACATGGAATCAGGATCTTGAAGAGATGTCTGCATTTTCATGGTCATTGCAGCCTTTTCACAACAGCCAAGACGTGAAAAAACCTAGGTGTCCGTCTACAGATGAATGGATAAAGAAAATTTTATATATGAATATTATGCTCGTGTAAAATGGAATATTATTCAGCCATAAGAAAGAAGAAAACTCTGCCGTTGTGACAACATGGATGGAATTTAAAGACATTAAGTAAAATAAGTCAGAGAAAGACAAACACTGTATGATCTCACTTATCACAATAGGTGACGTGGTTTTTTATGCAGAAAACCCTCAGGGACCTATAAACTAGCAACTAGAACTAATAAATGAATTTAGCAAAGTATGAGTAAAAATTGTATTCCCATCTATTAGCAACAATCCACCAGAAAACAAATTTTTTCAAAATGTACTATAACTACAAAAAATATTAAAATACTTAGAATAAATGTAACAAAAGATGTGCAAGATCTAGACACTGACAATTGCAAACAATATTGAGACAAGTTAAGTAAGATGTAAGGAAATATTCCTCTATTGGAAGACTCAGCATTGTTCAAATGTCCATTCTTTCCAATGCAACCTACAGATTCAGTACAGTCCCAAGCCCAACGGCCAGCCAGTTTTATTTACAGAAATTAATAGGCTCATTCTAAACTTTACATGAAAATGTAAAAGACCTAGAATATCCAAGGCACTGCTGACAAAGAAAAACAAAAGTCAGAAGACTTATACTACCTAATTTCAAGGCTCAGCATAAAGCTGGTACGCTGTCCTCAAGATAGAATGTGGCATAAAGAGAAACATATCCCTTCAATGGAACAGAACAGAGAGCCCAGAAATAGACCCGCATTCACACGGTCATTGGGTGTTCGAGGAGGAACTGACCCTATCCAATGGGTGAAAAGTCTTTCGACAGGTGGGATTGACCATCAGCATGGAGAAACACCAGCCTTGAGCCCTACCTCACGCAACCCATAAAATTCAGTGTGAGATGAATCGTAGCCCTAAACACGAAAGCGAAAACTACAAAGCGTCTAGAATAAAACATGGGAGAATATCTTCATGCCCCGAGGAGAGGCAAAGATTCCTTAGATTGGAGGCAAAAACATTAACTGTCAAAGAGAAAAAAATGATCATCTAGATTTTGTCAAAATCAGAAACTTCGTTCATCGAAAACATAGTTAAGAAAAGGGGGGTGTGCGTGGCTGCCATCAGCAGGCTGCTCCGGAGTGCGCTTGTGCGGGTTGCCCTGAGGGACCCTGGACACCACTGCTTCCAGGGGACATTCGTGTCTGACCTCATGCTCTCTCCAATCCAGGCTCCAGACGGGCACAGCAAGTCTCCACTCACCACTGCCAACAGGTTCTGTGACTGTAAGCGAAATGACGCATAAGGAAACCAGTTTTCCCGCAGGCTAATTGATCTAAACAAGAGTTAAGTTCCGGCAGCATCTCATCAACATTGTAAGAAAACCACATTGAACGAAACAATGTTATTCAAGGACCTGCGATACTCGGGGTGCCTTTGGAAAGTCCAGGACACAGTGGCCAGGGCCCACATTGACCAGGTCACCAAGTCCATCCACACTAAGCTGCAAAAGAAGGAGCGTGTGATTTAGGCCTTACACAGGGCCAAGTTTAAGTTCCCCAGCTGTCAGGAGATTCACATGTCCAAGCAGTAGAGTGGTATCAAGTTTAATGAGGATGGATTTGAAGACATGGCAGCTGAAAAGTGGCTCATCCTGGATGGCTGTGGGGCCAAATATGTCCCTAGCCACGGCCCCCTAGACGAATGATGAGCCTTGCACTTCTAAGGGCTTTAGCACTATTCCGTCCTTTCTCATGCCCACCGATGAACCCCACTACAACTGAAATGCAGGTCCGGGTGCCTGCCGCTGCGAAAGCCAACACTTGAGAGGCAGGGGCTGATGGAAGGGAAAGTGGTTTATTTGTAGATGCCAGCCATCTGCAAGGTGGGGGACTCAGGTCTCAAAGCCCATCTCCACCTCTCAGTGCAGGCAGAGGCTTTTATAAGGAGGGAGGGGCAACAGAACAAAGGGATCAAGGGAGGAGGCTGCAAAGTTCTGTACGTGCAGATCAGTACAGTCCATGCCGATAAGGCAAGTGAGGGTGAGGTGTGCGTCCTGGTTTAACCATCCTGACGCCATGCTTGCAGGTCAGCAAACCTCCCGGAGCTGGGATGCCTGAAGGCCAGGGTCTGTGTCTTCTGACACTAGTTCCTGGGATTCTTATACAAACATGCTGTTCATCTACAAGCCACATATTAGCCAGAGTCAGCACTCACAGAAACAAGGTCCAAAGAACGGTGGGGGTGAGTTACAATTTCCTGTTACAATTTGCCTCTGTTACACTACATCCCATCCAAAAAATAAAATGAATGGTGAGACCAGGAGGAAATAGTTGCAAAACGTTTGTGCTGAAGGACTTGTATCAAGTACATATAAAGAATGACAACACAATAATAAAAACACAAACAACCCATAAAGAGAAGGGCGAACAATTTGAACAGACACTTCACAAGCAGGTGCACGCACGGAATGTGTGTGTGACCTGTGAACCAGCAGTCCGCTGCTAGGTATGTACCCAAAGAAAAGAAAACATATATCCACAAAAAGACTTCTACTACAAGACTGTTTGTGGCAGCTTTATTCACAGTAGCCCCTGACTGCAAACAACCCCAACTGAACTGTCTATGACCAGCACAGCAGATAAACAAATCATAACCACTGCTTGGTGACACCAAAAACAAACAAACAAACAAAAAAAACACTGACACCCGCAAAATGGAGGAGTCACGAACACATGATGAGCACTTACTATTTGATTCCACTTATGTGAAATTCTAGAAAGGTATTTGAAACACGAAAGCGGATGGCTTCTGCAAGAGGAGAGACACGGTGGCTGGGAAGGGACATGGACAGACTCCCTGAGTGACAGAAATGGTTCCCCTATCTTGATAGGGATTCGACTTACGCATGCGGAAGCCCTTGTCAAATCTCGAAGAACACACTCATAATTTGTGCATTTCACCATTTCGCTGATGTAAACTTAACACAAGCGCACGCACACAGAGAGAACCACATGCAAATGTTGACTCTCCTTAATGATCTGCGTGCTGAAGTGCTGGGAGTGAAGCATGCTGACGGTCTGCATCTTCAGAAACGTACCCAAAACAAGATGTATGGAAGGATAGCTGTACGGCAAGTATTTAATGATGAAGATACAGCGAAGTGTTGACAATTGTAGCGTCTGCATGCTGAGTGCTCAATTGTGAATACTCGCAGTTCTTTCCAATTTTCTCTATGTTTAAAATTTCATCTTGTATCTGTATCTGGGTTGGTTACAAATGGAGAAAACTCAGAATAACCTTGCGTTGAGGGCAGGAAGGAGTCGCTGGGACTTCCCAGGGGGGCGAAGGGTTCAGCTTGGGTTCTATAGCCCCTGTATGTAAAAAAAACAAAACAAAAAAACAGTCCGCATGTGTCCCAGAGGTTCTCTTGTCATTAGCTGCCCCAAAATGGCCTGGTCACCCCACCCAACAGGACATCTGGGGGACAGGGTGGCTGCATTACACTTTCCATCTCCCAGTGGAAGCGTCTTCCCATCAAACCAGGGGCTCCCCGGGCCAGGAACTCGGTCTCCCCCGTCAGACTAGATGCTTACTCTCAGTAGAGCCTAGCTCTTCCCCAGCGCACCAGGATTTCCCTCAAGCTAGAGGTTATGTCTCTCCCATCAGCATGGCGACTCTCTCCGGACAGGGACGGACACCATGGGACCAGAAGGCCTCTCTGCATGTATCTGCCACCTGAGAGGGGCTTCTCTGAGGGCTGCCAATAACTGCTCTGTGTTCCCTTCACGACTCCCACGCGGGCACTGCACGCTGAGCACGCAGCCGAGAGCGAGGGAGCAGTGATTGACGCTACCCAGATAGGAGCACTCTCACATCACTCATCCCAGAAGCTGACACGGGTTTCACATTTAGCCGGGGAGAAACAACATTAATTCATGGTGGTGGTTGAGACTTCACACACCTTCAGGTGAGAAAGTTCTGACACGAGGTTCCCCCAGCAACTGTAGCTGGGCAACGTTGCCCCCCTAGCATTGGTTGGAGGTCACAGCACTCAGTGGCTCATTGGGCAGGTGGGAGCACAGCTGCCTTGCACACCTGGGCCCACCGGAACTGAGGGTGCAGAGTACCCAGAGACCCAGAGAATGGGGAGTAGTGCTGAGGGCCCCAGGGAGAAGAGCAGGCAGGAGGAGGGAAGGGAAGAGCCACCAGACAGTGTGTCTCCCCTGTATCTCCTTCTCTCCCTCCCTTCCTCCCTCCCCCTCCCCCCTTTTCTCCCTCTTATCAACACATGGATGCACAGTTTAAACTATGATTCGTGTTCACAAGGGTGAGTTCCCTAGCAACTGATGACACATTTTCAAGGTGTTGTATAATGGGACAGGAGTAGACATCGGGCTGAGAAATGGAACAAACCTGGTTACTGCACGCGACACAAGGTGTATTTATCTCTCGTTTTTTAAACCAGTTTCTTCCCCTCACCTACGATCCTATAAGTTAGACTGACTTCCAGATTTCTTCAGAATTCAGTTTCCGCCATGACAACACAGCTTCCTCTCATTCTCTGGGCGAGAGGGAGAGAGGACCACCAAGCAGCCGTGAGACCTGGTCTGCCATGTTCCATGTCAGACCTTTTTGGTGTCTTCTTGGGTTGCTGCCAGCAGTGGCAGACTACATCACTAGCTCCTGCTAAAAGAAATTCAAATGCATGTCTGTGGTCAACACACGTAAGAGAAATATGTAACAGTTCCATCCATCCCCCGAATTCGCTGAAACAAGAGCAAGGAGCAATGAACAGAAAGGCAACTCAAAGAGCAGGTGTTGGAACAAGACAAGGACTTCACTGCTCCTAGTCAACACGTACGGCCACCGGAGCAATTAGACAAGATAAGTAAATAAAAGGCATTCAGGTTGGAAAGCACGCGTTCAAGCTATCTCTGTTTGCAGATGACGTGATCCCGTGTATCGAAAATCCCAAATAATCCACCAGAAAGATAAAAGGGAAAGTTGTAGGGTATGCAATCAAAATAAAAATATCAATTGCGTTTCTATATACCTGCAGTGTAGAAAGGGAAATTAAGAAAGCAATGCTCTTCACAGTAGCATCTAAAAGAAAAAAAAATATTTAGGAACAAATTTAACCAAGGAGATGAAAGGCTTACACACTGAAAAACCACACAATATTGCTGAATTAAATTAAAGAAGGCATAAATAAATGGGAACACATCCCGCATTTACAGAGAGGAAGGCGCTGTTGCAAAGATGCCTATCCTACCCAAATGATCTACTGATTTAAAGCGGCGTCTATCAAAATTACAACAGCCCCTTTTTTCCCCAGAAAGGAAAAAACTAATCATCGATTCATGTGGCATGGCAAGGGACTCTGAATAGCCAAAACAATCTTGATAAATAATAACAAAGTCAGAGAACACATATTTCCCCAGTGTCAAGACTTACTAAACAGCTGCAGCAGTCAAGAGAGCTTGGTACTGGCATCAGGATAAAGGTGTACACCAATGGGATAGAGTTGGAAGTCCACAAATACACTCACGCACCTACGGCTGATGGATTCTAGACAAGGGCACCAAGTCCATTAAAATGAGGAAGGAAAAGGCTCTTCAACAAGACAACTGGATTCCCACATGCAAAGGAATGAAGTTGGACTCTGCCTCACCACAGCAAATATATAACTAACTCAAAATAAACCAATGACTTGAATATAAGAACTAAAACCATAGCGTTAGAGGAAAACATGGGGCAAAATCTTCATAACCTTGGGTTTGGCAATGGATGCATAGATATGAAAAGAAAATACAGAAATACTGCCCTTCACCAGAATTAAAGAATTGTATGTATCAAAAGGCATTATAAAAACTGAAAAGACAATCTACAGAATGGAAGAAATTATTTGCAACTCATTTGATTAGAGTTTAATATTCAGAATATATAAGAATTCTACATTCAACAACAAAAAGACAATTCAATTTCAAATCCGGAAACAAAACTTAAGTAGACGTTACTCCAATATATACAAACAGCCAGGAATCACAGAGAAAGATGCCCCACCTTATTAGTGGTTAGGGAAATGCATAGCAAAACCTCAGTGAAGTGCTACTTTATATCTACCAGGATGGCGATGATGCTAATCATCGTAAATGGAAAATAACAAGTGTTAGTGAGGATTTGGAGAAACTGAAATCCTTGCACGTTGCTGGTGGGAATACAAAACGGTACAGACCTTGTGGAAAACGGGACTCAGAAACTAAACATAGGATTACCATACAGCCAAGCAATTCCACTCCTAGGTACGGTACCCAAAAGAATTGATAACAAGGAGGCAAACATAGACTTGTATGCGATGCTAGTTACGGTAATATGCACAATAGACAAAATGTGAAAACAGCCCAAATGCCCATCAATCAAAGAATGGATAAGCAAAATGTGGTGATATATGTGCGATGGAATATTATTCAGCCATAAGAGGAAATGAAGTCCTGATACATGTTACAACAGGGATGGACTTTGAAAACATGCTAAGTGAAACAAACCAGACATAAAGGGACAAGTATCAGTCCACTCACGTGAAATATCCAGAAAGGCAAACTCATGGGGTAGAACGTAGATCAGACCTCACCAAGGCTTGGAGGGAGAGGAAGGGGAGTTACTGCTTAACAGTTAAAGGGTTTCCGTTTGGGGTGATGAAAATGTTTTGGACGTAGGTAGTGATGGTGGCATAATGTTGTAAACATAATTAAAATAGTTAAAATGGCTATTTTTTTTATTACAATCACTATATTTTACCACACAAAAAAAATGAAGGCAAGTGTTCCCTGCGGGCAGATTTCAGTGCTTCCGTGGTTGGGAACAGTAAACCTGTGGTTGGAGCACGTGGGAAGGTGGAGCGACTGAGCCAGGACTTCTCCTTTAGTCTGGATTCTCAAAAAGGGTTAAACTGGTTCTAGAACTGTCACATTCTCTGGCCCCTGAAAGAAACAAACGCAAGTCTTCTGTAGAGGAAAGGATCCCTCATGTAGGCCCCTTGGATTCTTTTGCAGCCAAAACATGGACTCATTATCAAAGATTAAAAATATAAAGGGTTGCCCCGGCTGGTGTAGCTCAGTGGACTGAGCATGGGCTGGGAACCAAAAGGTCCTGGTTCGATTCCCAGTCTGGGCACATGCCTGGGTTGCAGGCCAGGTCCCCAGTGGGGGGCATGTGAGAGGCAACCATACATTGTTCTTTCTCCCTCCCTTCTCCTCTCTCTGAAAATAAATAAATAAAATCTTTAAATATATATATAAAGGGTAATAAACTGCTGTGAGTGAGTCAGCAGAAACAACCAACAAAAAACTCAGTCTCACAAGGACTCAGATACTGGAACTAGAGTGCAGGCTCCGTGGAAGCAGACAGTCTTCTATGTTTTGGGTACTGCTGAATCCCCAGCTTCTATAACAGTCCCTGGAACTTACTAACCACTAAATAAATACTTGATTAATAATTAAATCACTATAATTTTAAAATAAATGTGTGTGAAATGTTTAAAGAAATTTAAAAGTCTCAGAAATGAGCAATCAATAATAGATCATAAAATTATCAAGACTATTTTCAAAAGAATCAGCCGTGCCTTGTGTGGCTCAGTGGTCTGAGCATCACCCCACAAACCAAATGGTCATGGTTAAATTCCCCGTCACCTACATGTCTGGGTGACAGGACAGATCCCGGGCTGGGGACGTGCAGGACGAAACCAACCAATGTTTCTGTCGCATATGGATGTTTTTCTCCCTCTCTCTCTGCCTCCCTTCCCCCCTCTCTGAAAATAAATAGAAATCTTTTTTTAAATACTATAAAATAAGAATCAAATAGAACTTCCAGAAATGAAGTGAATACAGGAAAATTAGACACAACTGAAGAGAGAATTTAGTAGACTAAAAGATCAATCTGAGGAAACACCTCAGAGAGAAGATATTGAAAAATAATGAATGGGAGATTAAGAGATATAAAAGACTCAATCAACATGTCTTATATGCATCTAGTCCGAGACCCAGATGGAGAGAATAGAGAGAATCAAGCTAAAGAAACACACAAACAACAGTGACAGTGACTGAACTTTTTCTACATGTGATCAAAGAAATGCATCCAAACGCACAGAAAGCACAATGGATAGGAGGCTGCACTTTTAATTTACATTTACATACATTGTCATGAAATTAGAGGAGACCAAAGCCAAATGGATCTTAAAAGAGACCGAGAGAAAAGACTGATTTTGTGCAAGAGAGATAGAGTTAGACTGATGGTAGACTTCTCGTAAACAAAACCGGAAACCAGAACGGAGTGCTAAGAAAAATAATCATCCGTCGGGAAATGTGTGTCCTGCAAAACCGTCTTTCAAGAACAAAGGCAGAAGAAAGATATTTGCAGATAATCAAAATCTGAGAGAATTTATCACTGACAGAACTACATGAACGCAACTTCTCAAAGATGTACTTCAGGAAAAAGAAAAATGATTCCAGAAGGAAAATCACAGGAGCGTTGTAGAATGTTTAGCGAAGAAATTGGTGCATGCGCACAGAAATAAAAACACTGTCTTTGGGGAATAATAACTATTCTAATGTCCAATGGAGGGTTACAAAGAAGATTGACCCAAAGAACTGAACGACGGTGCACAGAAATAGCCGTCTGGCTCTCTGAAGGGAATCAGTCAGGTTGGCAGTATCGTTAGGGTCACACTGAAACTTCAGAAGCTGAGGAAAGCATCAGTTTAAGGGACTAACTCTGAGCCTGTTTCTCTGCGTGGGAGCCCATAACGACCCCTTTATTCAAACCTGCCCATCGGATGGTGATGAAGTCCACCTCCAAAATCTCACAATTCCTCACCTAAGACATGTCCAGACGTGTTTAATAATAAACCTACCTGTGTATACTGACCACTTTTGCATTGTGCTTTCATTGATATCTTTTACTTCCAAATCTTCCTTTTTGAAGATGAACAAAAATGTAACCCTTTAAAGCGCTCTAAAAATAATGAAAACTTGGCTTGGCCAGGTAGCTCAGTTGGTTAGAGCATTGTCCCGATACGCCAGGGTTGCGGGTTCCATCCTCGGTCAGGGCACATACAAGAATTAGCCAATGAACGCATAAATAGGTGGAACAGCAAATCGATGCTTCTGTCTTTCTCCATTCCTCTCTCTCCCTAAAGTCAATAAATAAAAATTAAAAAAAATTAAACCTTATGTTCAGTATAATTCATGATGGTCTCTACATGCTATGACCACCCACATCGGACCCGCCTGGGCCACTTGTTGAACACGCTACTATGTTCTTGACAAATCAGGATTCTGGGAATGGAATGTGCTTTTTAAGCAACCCCCTCGATGGTCTCCCAGGCTAAAGGCTGAAACCCACAGCCGTAGGGTGATAAAGAAGTAGAGGGTACCAGTACAAGTGGAGAAGGGACACTGAGAGATGACATCAGTCCTTGAGAGAAGGCTGGGGGACCCATCTGCCACCACAGGAGATATTGAAGAGTTGGGGGGGAATCACTTCCAGGTGAGCTCATATGTTCTTAGCGCCATCCTCCCCGCCCCCCCTTCCATCTCAACCTCCCCTCTCCCGGACGCACACACTATTATTCTGCAAAGTTAAGAAAAGACCAGAACTCTAGGCAGGCAACTACTTGCCGTGGTAGCTCCGAACAAATAACTATCGTAACCACCTTGGGGAAGGGTGCGGTTTGGGTAAATCCTTGGCTTTTACTCTAAGTGACATGGAAAGCATTGGAAGATTTTAAAGATGTGAACTGACATGTTTTTGAAGAGCCACTTTGGAGAGAAGGAAGTAAGTGAGTAAACCGGTTGGGAGGCTATTGAAATTTCCAGGGGGGAATGACAGTGGCCTGACTCGGGGTGCAGCCGCGGCAGTATAAGGAGTGGGCAGATTCTGAGCACACTTTGTAAATGACCTCGGTAGGATGTACAGACAACACGGAGTCGGTGGGGAGAATAGGAGCAAAGTCAGCACGACACCCAGGACTTCAGCCTGAGCAAAGGGTGGCTGGAGTTGACATTGACAGAGATGGGGAGACTCTGGGAGGGGAAGGTTTAGAAGGGAGAACATCAAAAGTTTGTTTTGAGACACGTTAAGTTTTACTTGCCTATTAGACGTCTAAGAAGACATGCTGAGTAGGCAGCTGGATACACGAGTCTGGAGTGAGATGTGTGTCAGAGATAAGAAAACACAGATTCAGGCCTAAGACACTCGCCCAAAGTCACACAGCCAAAATGTGGCAGAACCCAGGGCTCAGCCCAGGAGCATCTGACACCAAAACCTGAGTTCTCAACCTCTAGGTTATACTGCTTCCCCGGTAACCGAAGGGGAGCCGGGGCACGGTTTTCAAGGGAGAGAACGGAAGCTTTCAGGTGGCTGACCCATGGTCTTGATGACTGTAAATCTCCCTGTCCCGACCTGAGTCGTTTCTATGTCACCTGGATCTGTACACCGTCTCAACAAGTGGTTGCCTTCCAAAGAATTATTTCCCAGAAAACAGGCACCCATGTCTTTCCATGTGTGTGAATAGAGTGGGAGGAAGGGGGAGTTGTAGAGGTTCCTTCCTTCCTTCCTTCTTTCCTTTCTTCCTTTCTTTCTTCTTTCTTTCTTTCTTCTCTCTCTCTCTATCTCTCTCTCAACTGTCCTGGGGACAGGGGACTTGGTGTTGCTGCTGGTGGTGGCAGCAACTACAATCAGAGCTATTTCAAAGCAAAGAACTAATTTACTGCATGAATGACTTTAGCTCAAAAGAAGAAATAAGGACGATCAAGAGTCCTAAGGGAACAGAATAATAGGGTAATTTACACGGGGAGATAAGGGAGATAGGAGGAAA
The DNA here is from genome assembly GCA_004026765.1 of Micronycteris hirsuta. Lineage (NCBI taxonomy): Eukaryota > Metazoa > Chordata > Mammalia > Chiroptera > Phyllostomidae > Micronycteris > Micronycteris hirsuta. The sequence goes on along the minus strand of PVJI01006943.1, from coordinate 64,196 downwards.
ATGCAGGGTAATTCTTTTGCATAATCTTTATTTTATATTTTTGTCCTTTTTCCCTTTGCCTCTCTGGAGGCAGAGCTTCTGCTCAGAGATGCTTCTTGGGCATCCTTAGGGTTGATACCTGAAAAAAATGAAAGGGTGAAGGAGACGGGGCTGCTCAGGCTGGGAAAGAGAGGGTCGAGAGGTGGTTTCCTAAAGCCAGCTTATGTTGGGGGACAGTGTGTGAGAGACCCCCAATGAGCCTTGAGGCTGATGAGGGATTGCAAAAGACAGCTTCACATGCCCAGCTGAGTGTCGCGTGCAGAGCAGCTGCTGCCTGTCCCAGCTGCTTGGGCTGGCCCCAGGGTAAGAGCTCGCTGCTGCCTCTGTGATCAACTCCACATTCGTGCCCCCCAAGTCCACATGTGGAAGCCTAACCCCCAATGTGATAGTATTAGAAGGTGGGACTTTGGGGAGATAATTAAGTCAGGAAGGGAGAACCCTCATAAATGAGATTAGTGCCCTTGTGAAATGCAGCCCAGAGATCTCTCCCTCTTTCCCTCACAAGAGGATATAAGGAGAAGTAGGCGGTCTGCGACCCAGACGAGGGCTCTGGCCAGGGTCCGCCCATGCTGGCATTTGGATTTCAGACCTCCAGCCCCCAGAACTGTGAGAAATAAGTTCTTGTGGTTTATGAGCCACCCAGAACATGTTAATTTGCTGCAGCGCCCTGAACTGACTGGGACCATACTCTTCTTCATAATGTCCCAGCACAGAGGGTACCCGGGATGGCAGGACTCTCGGAGAGCAGTCAGCCCAAGAAATTCCCGCAAATTCCAAGTCAAGGAAACCACCAAGGCCTGGGTCCCAATACATACTAGCTACGTGACCTTGGCCAGATCCCAGAACCCTGAGTTATTTTATGCATAAAATAAAGATTGTTGTCTTCTTCCCTGACATCCTTTAGGATCAGATCTGCTGGCACCTGACAAAGCACTTTGCAGACTGCAAGGCATTATATAAATATGACTTCCTGTTGTCCTTTGTCAACCAAGGAAACTGAGTCCCAGATGGAGTCAGTGACTCATCCAAGTCACACTGCAAGTGAGAGCGAAACAAGCGCCGCACTGTCCTTTCCGCCGCGGGGACTGCGGTGCAGAGATTAAGAGGACAAACTTCGGAGCACATGACCTGGTCTGCAGTGGCCAGCTGGGGGACTTTGAGTTGGTTAGCCAACATTCCTGTGCCTCAATTTCCCCATCTGTAAAGGGAGGAAAATAATACCACCTACCTCATAGAGTTCTTGTGTGAACTTATAAACTAATACACGTGAAGCATTCAAAACAATACATGTAATGGCATTTAATAAATGCCAGCTGTCACTATTATTTAGGAAACTTGGGCCAAGCCCAGGAAACCTCGAAGTATGTGGCGATTCCCCTTGTGGATCCTCTTCAAGACCAAGAGAGAAGAAATGAGGACCACGTGCTACAGCAGAAATTCAAATGAGGCTGCGGTAGAGCTTCAAGTCTCATAGAGCCGAAGGGTCCCCCTGCCTTGGAGTCAGGAGGCCCGAGTTCTGGTCCCAGCTCTACCACCTAAGCCGATCTCTTCGAGGCCCAAGCGTCCCATCTATAAAATGCAGCTGACAATTCTCTGCCTGTGTGTCTATACTACAGGGCTTTGATTTCACCCAAGTGGAAAGTCTCACAAACTATAAAGGTTTGTGAACATATTCAGGTTCCTCCTACCAGCCCAGATCGATATATAAGTTCTGCAGGGGAAAGGGGGACTGGGAAGGGTACTTTTCCTACCTGGAAAGTGTAAACAAGAGCCAACCTACAGAGTTTGGAGATGCAGTCCTTTCTAACCATAGAAGGATGCTCCGGGTCCGCTGCGGCCAGGGCCCTCCCCGGAGGAGGCGTGAGGAAGGCGGACAGGGTGAGTCACCTTCCTCCTCCACCTTCCCTGCAGCATCAGACAGGTGAAACCAGCTAATTACACATCTTTCAAAGCCCCTTATCAAACACTTCCGCCTTCAGGAAGACTGCCTGGAGTTCCCACATCTTCCTAGGACACTTTCAAATTCCTAGCATAAATGGCTAATTCTCAGGAATTAACAGGAGTGATGGGACACAGCAGCGTGGAAGGAAGTCACAGACAGCCCTGAGTCACAAACAGAATGTAGCCGACCCTCCATCACATGTCATCAGGGCACTGTGGTTAGGGGGACCTGGGGACACTGATGCAGATGCCCACTCCCCAGAAGGAGTTTAAAAACTGGGCAGAGGCTGATAAGCAGGAATAAGTTAACTCTGGGATCACAAAGCCCGGAGTGAGGACGGAGAAGGGGGTGGACTGATCCAGAGGAGGCCGAGGGAGGGGCTGATCGGACCCTCTAACAAAGAATCACAGGCACGCCCCCTCACGTAGCGGTCTCGGCACACACTAGTCACCTCTGCTAGGCCCCTTTGTGTGTGGGGGGGGGCACATCCCAGCCTCGAAAATACTTTAGCCACAGGTAACGCATTCACACCCCCGACAGTGATAGCAGGATGGTCATATTGTTATATCTCCGCTGTTAGATCACAATGTATTTGTTACTTTTACAACCACACTACCAGACTGGGAACTCTTTGAGGGAAGGGATTGTTTCTAATTCACTTCCCACCCCTGGTGTCCACAGGCGACAAGATTTTGTCGAGTGAGTATCGGTTGATTTAGAGATTAGAATTTAATTGTTAAAAGTATGTCACTCATCGTTAGAGACATTTCTGGGTAGTGGCCAACAGCACCTCTTAGCCTTTTCCAGGAATTAGAAGGCAACCTGAGCTTGACCCCATAACTCCACCTTTGCCCTGTGACCTGGGCGGGTCAGTGTGCAGACCCAGAAGCCCTTAGCAGACGGGAAGGGAGGAGCCTGCACCCAAGGACTGGCCCAGAGCGGAGTTCCAGAGACACTGGCACAGGCCCCGACTAGTGCACTGAGACCAGATTTGGAGGAGATGGAGAAGGGAAACTGGAGGAATAATTCAAAACATCCCACTTTCTAAATCCTGCAAGATGCATCAACAGTCTGACCTGGACACTGGGCTCGGCCTTCTCGGGGGCAGGAACATGGAAAAACTGCCTCCAACCACACTTGGCCTTGGTCACGCAATTCAACCTCGGGCACCGTTTTATATACCCTGACCTTCCCCGCCCCGGACCGCTTTGTCCACTCACCATAATTAAGCAGCCACAAAAACTCCATAAAGCTCCAGTTATTGCCACAAACATAAGAGCAGGAGTTATTCTCAGCTACCTGTACATTAATGTTCCTACTTAATGTGTCCACACACCTATTCCATGATCGAATGGGCTCCGGGTTTATGGCTATAGCTGTCGTGTTGCTGCAGCCTGTGGTTTTACGGCCCGAATTCTATAACAAGCTGTAGTTTTAATTTTTTCTTCTCTTCTGTGTGGCCAGAGCCCCCTGGATACGGGAGAAGGGAGAGGGTTCCTGCCCAATTGCTCTAGGCCACCTGTCACAGCAAAACTCTCACTAGAGCCGAGCCAACCCACCTGCTCCTCCGTCAAAGAAGAAGGTCACCTACCCTGTGGGGAGGAGGCCTGAGCTTTGAAAGTAGCAACTTTGTCCTGGAAAGGTGCCAGGGCAGTGCCAGATGTTCATGGCCCCGGGAGACATGCAAGCTAGGGCAAAGGGGAGGCAGGGGCCAGGTAAACAGGTTAGGAGAAATGGGCCCGCCAGCTGGAGGACCTGGTCCCCCGCCGTGGGCACAGCATCATTCCAAAGAGCAAAGGGGGCAGGGCATGTAGCAAGCTCTGCCTCTGTCCATGGTGCTGAGTCATGCTTGAAAATTTGTCCTGTCTCTCCTAACCCCAGGAGCTGGTGACTCCTATCCAACTTCCTTTGGCTTCCATTTCCCTTCTTGATGACATTTTGACGATCTTTACACTGCTGCAGAATAAATGGAATCTATTTTGTGTTTCACAATCGATACAATTGGTTTCAAGCCACGTTGACAATTCTACCACGTTTCCAACAAAGTGTTTTCCTTCGGGCATTTTGGGGGCCTCCCCCGTCACTGCTGCCCACACAACCTCTGCACACGGGGACAGGTAAGAACAGGAGGGATAACGGCATCAGCGGGAGCTGCTGGGTGAGTGAACCTGGCAACAGCGGGACACCTCCCCGCCTGCAGATTAACGGTGATAGGGAACCCCCAAATGACCCTCGTGGAGCAGAGTGGGTTGTTCGGACATTTCTAATTTTGCAAAGCCACTAGTGTGACCAAAAAAAAAAAAAAACTCCCCCAAGAGGCCTACACGAGACCTGGTGGGCAAGGACAAGGAAGGAGAAGCCCCACCCCAGCTCCGCTCCGCAGAGAAGGGGGAAGGCGGCTCCCTCTGAGAGGAAATCTGGCATTTGACCTGTGGCAAGTCTTTCAGGCCCGTTCTCTTCCTATGCCTGGGCCTGCCATTCAGACTGGAAGCTACGAACCCTCATTTGCCAGCTGTTGGGTTCGGGCCAGGTATTGAATCCCTCTGGACTTCTACTTCCACATCTGCAAAATCTATAACAGCAAAAAATCCCTTTCCACAGGATTCTCATGAGGACTCAATGAAGTGATAAGTGTAAATCACCCAGAGTATGAGGACTCGGGGGACGGTGGAGGGCTTCTCTGCTGTCCTCCCTCCTACGCCTCACTCTTTTCAGATATACAGCAAGACCCTGAGCACTTCCTCAGAAATCCCAAAGGGCAAAGCCCCTTGAACTTCAGGTAACTAAAGCACAAACCCTGCATGCTCTAAAGCCAGGACTAGAGCTAAATGTGGGCTTTTTGAGGCCAATTCTCATGTTCTTAAGACTTTGGTGGAAAAGCTCGAGGTCACAGGCATCAGTCACTGGTGAAAGGATAGACACCCACACTCATCCATGGCAGAAGAAAAAGGAGCCATGTGAGTAAAGAGCCCGTTCCCTTTCGCCTCCATTTCCCCAAAGTTCCTCTTCCCGACCCCTCCTTCCACACGGACAAGAACCTCTGGGGAAATGAGCGTCAGTGGGAGTCCTAACCAGTGACACTGGGGCGGGGCTGGGGGGTGTCACTGTGCAGCGAGGGGGTCGGAATCAATGTCCTCCGAGCTCGTGCAGCCCTGATCGTGTTCCGTGTACACTCTGGCTTGCACACGCCGCTTGGAGGTGGGGCTTGAATCCTGTGCTTTGGCTGTGGCATTCATAGATCTGATCACAGCGCTTGTCACAGCTGGACACAACCTGACGGCTAACAAATGGAAAAAGTATGACTGGTTGGGCCAGATGGGTGATTCCCGTGCGCCCCAAGTTCTTCAGGACAAGGGACAGATCCTCCCTCCAAGGGGAAGCTGGTTGAGAAAATTCACAAGGATAGATATATATAAAAAACTTGAGAGACATGATCAACTCAATGGACCATTTTCCAGGTGGGAAGACTGAGACCCAAAGGAAGGACTCTTCTGAAGTCATACAGTGACCAGGTGTGCTCTTACACCTTGCAGACTTTTTCTCATGCCTCAACCAAGAACACAAAGTCCGCCAACTTCCACGTGGTAGCAAGAGACACGGAATTTACAGGTTTGTCTCCAATTTGCGCCTTCCTGTCCCAAATGACAAGGAACAGGACAAGATAATCCTTTCCTGAAGGTTTCCTTGTTGCTGTCTCTGCCAAACAAATTCAGAAACTGGGAGTTCCTGTCCTGAGCATGAGATCTCCCTCTCTCTCTCTCTCTCTCAGACACACACACACACACACACACACACACTTTATTCCTGGACTCCCTGAGAGTGACTTACCTCTTTCCAAGAGAAATGTCACCTTCTGCCCTCCAGTACCAAGTTGAATTCTCTTCTGCAGTCACCTTCTACATTTGAACTTTATATCCCCCCTTCAGTCCCTCCAACTCCTTCAGGCCAGCCCCCCGCCCCAAAAAGACAAGGGTACTATCTTCCCCACCAGCTTAAGAATTCCCTGAGAGAGGCAGGGATGGTATCTGGTCAGGTTGGGTACTATGCCCCTTGGGGAGCTATGTCCCTGTCCCTGGGTCCATACACCCACAGGACAAGGACTGGTGTCCCCAAGAAGGCAGAGCTCCGTCCCCTCCTCTCACTGCCCAGCACTGAGGATGTAGTGTGAGCTCAGGGGAACGGGGTAATTATAAGAACATTACACTCGGGCCAGGAGTCCTTTCAGGAGCCAGACACCTTCCTAAAAGTGTGAAGAAAGTGCAATACCCTGGCCTCTGAAATCTGTCTCATTATGTTTTGACAGGTTCATGTCCCACCCCCATTCTCCTCATCCCAGCCCCAGAAACATCATTATTCAGTGAGTGGCAGAAAGCATTGGGGAACTTGGGTGCTAAGCTGCTAACTGGGGTCTGTGGCTTGGAGGGAGGGGCAAGGAGGGAGGAGAAACCGCACTGCAGACCAAGTGCTCACGTCTCCTTGCCCACAGGACCTCGGGGACTGTCTTGTCACCCCCTTCCTGGTGGCAGACCCGTGTCTGCAGAGTGAACACCAAAAGCCAAAGGGCTCAGTGTCTGGAGGTGGTAAGGGTGAGGTCCTGAGAGGCAAAAAGGCTCCTTTCTAACTCACCAATGACAAAAGATCTGCCTAGATGCCCTGAGGTCCCTCCAAGCCATTCCTGGTTCTCAGCTTGGGTTGGAGGGACCCCCAAGCTCTCACCTCTTCAGTACGGAAAGGCAGCACTAAAAAGGACTTTGGGGATCATCTAGTCTATCCCCTCATTGTACAGATGCCTGGAGAAATCTGAGACTTGGCATTGACATCCACCTCTAAAGCTCAGAACCCCCAGCTCCAAGCAGGGGAGAGGCGCCATGGGCAGGCGGAAAAGGCTCTGGGGTCAGACAGAGCCTGTGTTTGCGCCCTGACCCTCCCACCTGAAATGCTGTGTTCTTGGGCAAATCACTTAGCCTCTGAGCCTGCTTGCTCCATGTTCAAACGGGGCCACGACCGGCATTGCAGGTATTTAATGAGACCGCGCGTGTGGAAGAGTTTGTAGGTGACAGAGGATCAAAGAAGTGAATACTATTTCCTGGGGCTGGGCTTCCCCTGCACCAGCAGGTCCCCCACCCCTGCGCCCCCTCCACCCACCCTGCCAGCCTGTTCATTCACTCTCCCCACCAGCCTGTAGGGCCTCCGCTCTCACTTCTCCTGCCACATCTAAGCACCCCCAACTTCCTGTCCCCGGAATGGGGAGGTGAAGGGGGGACCAACGATGCCGGTTTTTAGTCCCTTCTGAGATCTCTGCTCACCGCTTCCTCATTTCTTGCCTTCCCACCCGTCCCTTAGGGGTGGCAGAAGTCCATACAACCACGCAGAGGCAGGGAGCAGAACGAGGGTGGGAGGAAGCTGGCAAGGCTGGGCGAGCCGGCCTCTTTGTTCCCAGAGAATGAGTGCAATTTCTATGCTTTTCCCAGGGAAGCTGGGCCAGTGAGCTGCAGCGGCCAAGGTGTTGCCGTGGTGAGTAATGGCCCCAGCAATGGCTCTGCCCTCGGCTTGTACCTCATGCCCCAAAGATGAACTTGGGGCCAATGAGTTGGGGGAGTGACAGCTTCCACTCAGCCCTGGCCTCTCCCCACCAGCTCTCACCCTCTGGGAGTTCTCCAAACCTGCTCGCAGGAGGAGCTGCATGCGTTCATTGATTCACTGCACCGGGTAGGGGCGGAGGGTGAGGCCAAGGCCCAGAAGGGGGAGGGCCTCACAGAAGGCAGGCAGTGTCGCACACCCTGTGGCCTCTGAACCACAAGTGCTGTCCCCCACAGAGGCTGTGGGATGTCCTGTCACTCCCAGGGCCCCGCCACCAGCCCACATGCTCATCTGCAAAGGAAAGAATTACACCCCAGATGGACCTCGGTCTGAGTCTCAGCTTCCCAGCAGTGTGGCCTTGGGAAAACCCCTTACCTACCTCCGTGTTCCCTTCTGTAACAGGTGATGATGATGGTGGCATCTGTGCATGTGCCAGGCTGAGGTGACCCTTATCTGCAGAGCCAGAGAAGGCCTTGACCCGAAAGAGCTCTGGAGGCCCCCAAGGGGCATGCGGGAGCCTCGTTAGGCCTCTCTCCCCGACCACGCACACGGTCGGGGCGCACACCTGCGGGGGCGTGTTACCAGCTGCATCCGGTCGTGCGAGTTAACCTGCAAGGCAGCCGGGGGACGGCAGCAGGCCTGCCCCCGACTCCCGGCCAGGGCTTCCCGGTGTGGCTGTGCGTCTCATCTGAGCGCTGTCCCGCCCCGGGAGGGACAGTCAGACCCCCAGGTCTCGTGTATGAGCCTCTCGGCAGGTGGCAAACCCATGAAAAGTGCTCAGAGAAGTGAGTTGGCCAGTCCGTGCCGCCGTCCGGCCAGCTTGCAGCCGCATCTTCCTGCCCCAAACCCACTGCTGCTTCTCCTGGGGGCAGCACGTGTGCTCACGGTGGCTCAGGGGTACCGGGTCAAGTCAGGCTGAACACTTCCAACCCCGTAGGCAGTGCCCACTTTTTCAGGTAAGGAAACTGAGGCACAGAGAAGTTAAGCAACACGTTCAAGGACACACAGAGCCTAGCCGTGAATCCTGAGTGGTCTGGTTTCAGAAACTCTTAACTGCTCAGCTATCTCTGGCTATATTGACTGCACACGAGCGTGAACACACATACACACACGCACATACACACACCGGGAGAGAGGAGGCAGGCTTGGGCCCTGGAATGGACCCCCCTCCTGTTCTGGAAAAAAAGCAGAAATACCTTTCCCCATGACCCCCAAGCCCTGCCTTTCTCAGCCCCCTGCATAGAAAAACAAAACATCCACCACACCCCTCCCTCGCCCCACCCCCCTCTCCCTAAGGCCCCGCCTCTTTGTCCCCCAGGACCCTCGGTTTTGTTGCAAAGATCTGGCAGTCGGGAGGCAAGAACAGAATGAAATATATGTAACATCTTATTAGTAAAGGACATCTGAGCCTCTAATTAAAATTTGCCTAACGACCCAACTTCTCCATCATTTTTGCTCTCAGAGATATTAATTTAAGGTGACAGGTACTTAGGCAAAGGGAAAATTAATTTTTTCCTTAAAAAATTAAAGGGGAAAAGAGTCGCCTGCTCTCTTATTTATTGATTTATCTTTAAAATGGTTATTTATTTTTCAAACGGCCCCCCAGTCTTTCCCAATAAAGCCTGACGCTGGAGAACAATTTAGGGGAGAGGGAGGGGTTCCCTGCCAGCCCCCAGTTGTGGTGGGGTTGGCAGGCAAGCTGAGACTCTGGGGCAGGCCTGTGTGGCCCCTCCACCCAGGATCCAGAACCGCTCCCTGAGAAGCTGGCCGTCCGTGCTGGGGTTCTGGGGGAACTTGCTTTCCTACTGGCTGTTGGACTTGGCGGAGCCACTGGTAGCTGCGTCTTCACAAAACGGGTGATGGGCACCTCTCCCTCAACACCAGGATGCAGCCTTGCCTCCTGCCTGGGCATCTCTCCCCCAGTGCCAGGCTGCAGCCTAGAGCCCGCTCCATGGGGCACAGGGGCCAGGTGGGGGGAGCAGAGGCGGCAGCCGTGGTCTCTAGCCCTGGCCTGCCCCCTAGCTGCCTGGGTCTCTAAGGCCTGGGGAGGGCTTGGAGCCCAGCAGGGGAACAGGCCAAGGCTGGGTGATATTCCAACCTCAGGCGTCTGCGCAGACTCGCTGGGGATTGGTCTAAAGAATGCAGAAATGTTTTCCTGCTCCCGTATTCATTTATTTTTGTCCACCGGTCTCCTCTTTAGACTCTCCGATGGCCTCTGCCCCCTCCCAGAGGTCTGCCCCATCCTCCTTCACACTCCCCTGAGCCTCAGGCGCTCTGAGCCCCCTCCAGGCCCAAGCCCTCTGCAGACCCGCCCTCATTCTTCAGGATGCCAACTTAGAACCCGGGGTGCCTGGGAGACCGAGGGAGACAGGGGAGAGCAGCAGGGGCGATGGGGTGAGAGGTGAGGAAGGAAGAGGGGCCCTCTTTTCTAGAGACAGGAAGTCCTGCTTCTCTCTCTCTCTCTGCCATTCTTTCTCCATTTCCCCCTTCAGCAACAGGACTCTTGCTGAGAAATCTCTTAGGTGTTGCTTCCTGGGGAGCTGAGGGAGGCTTTTCTAGCAATAAACACCTGGAGAGCAATAACTTGCTCTACTGGGCCCCGTGGGGAGGGGAGGGGTAGGGAGGAGGCAACGGGCAGAGCTCCTGCCACCTCCTGGCCGAGGGGCCAAGGACACTGGCAGGGAGGGCTGCTGGGGAGGACAGAGCGGTGGACTCAAAGCTCCTGCCCAGGGGCCGTTTTCCCAGGGCCAGTGGCCCGGCTTGGCCACCTGCCCACCAATCCCCGCACTGCCCGGGGCCAGAAAGGACGTGAGTGGCGAGGCTGTGGGCAGGAGCAGAAGGCGTGTGTGGGGGTGGGATGTGGAGCCAAAAGACCCAGGACCGAGCTTCACCCCTTCCTTTCTGCGTGATCTTGGGCATGACCCTTTGGTCCTCTGAGCCTCATGGGTCTTGTCCAGGTAAACGGGGACGGCAATGAAGACACCCACTGCGGAGGGCCCCTCCACGGGGCGGGCGGGCTAGTGGACAGAAACTTGCTTCGGAGAGGTCCCCCTCCCCCACGCCTGCCCACCACCCCTCCACCCCAGCTGGGGAGAGCTACAATTCCGCTAATGCAAGGAGGGGAAACAGTGCTTTTAAAGATGCCTGTTCATCTTGCTTTGCATACATTTGCATATTGAGTTCAAGAGGCTCATCCTAATTCTGAGGATGGAAAATAAAATAAATTAACGAATGCAAGATTAACAAATGTGGCTCATGCAGCAATTGTCTCCCTGGCTGTTCCGGGCTTGACACCGGGAGACGAAGAATGTTCTCAGGGCGTCAGCTTTTAATCATCTCCGGGCAGCAGCCCCCGCCCGGGGACCCGGCCCCTCCCACTCGGACCCCAGAGGTCTGTGCTGGGGGATCAGGAGGTGAGGAGCTTGGAGAGTGGGGGGCCAGGGTCGGAGCCCCGGCACGAAGCGGGGACCCTTGGTTTGCACCGCTGTGAACCCGCCATGCAAAACGTGGTGGACGAGAGCATGGGCTCGGGGACGCCCGCCCAGGTCTGAATCCCAGCTCTGTCGTTTCCAGCTCTGTGGCCTCGTGAAAGTCGCCTGCCCTCTCTGTTCTGTGGTGCCTTGGGGAGCCAGCCGGGAATAACCGCAACACCTGTCCCCTGGGGATGACGTGGAGATTGAGTTAGCACCTGCGCTGCGCTCGCAGTGGCGCCCAGCACATGGCGCGAGTGTTCACTTGTGGTGCTGTTTGTATTGTCACCATCGCCATCACTCTCGTGGAAAATGTAAGCAGGACCGGGAGCCAAAGACCTGGGTGTCTGTTCTCGTCCTGCCCCTCACCCACTGTGTGGCTTTGGGAAAAGCCCCTGGAGCGTGCGGCCTTCATGCCCCAAAGGGACTGGCCCAGCCTCCCTTCCAGCTGCGAAACAGCAGACTGGGCAGAGCGACGAGGCAGATTGCTCCAAGGCTGCCCCCACATGCGAAGCACATGCCTCCTCCCTTGCCCTGGGAGCTGGGACACATTCCAGCCACCTGAGGACTCCTCCTTCCCACACTGCCCCACCCGGCCCCCAGGGCCGTGACCCTCCCCCGCCCGCTCTGAGAAGCCCTCACTCTGGAGGAGGCGCTGGGTGGCAGAGCACCTTTCCCTGAGGGGTGCCGGCCTCGGTCTTGCCCTGGACCCTTTGCCACTGTATCACCTTCCTCCCTCACTGCCGGGGGGCCGGGGGCAGGCAGGGCCCGCACTCTCTCCGTGGGAAGAATGAGGCTCAGAATGAAGCATCTAGTGAGAAGTCCCCTCACTAGACAGGTGCACTGGGAGCTGGGAGCCTGTCCATTCCCACCCCCCACCCGCCCCCACAACGGGCTCCAGGAGAGAGGAAAAAGCAGGGAGAACCACGGCAGCCCCGCTTCCTGCCTTCACACCCCTGGCCCAGACGTCTTCCCGGCTCTGAAGCTGCTGCCTGCCTGCCAGGAGGTTTCTGGAACCCCGCTGATGAGTGGCCCCAAAAAGCGAGTCACCACTGAGTGCCACTGCCATGACCACAAACCCTGACCCCACGCCCACAGACTTCTCCACCTGCCCTCCAGCCCAGCACCTGAACCACGGATTCTCAGGGCTGCTAAGCTGGGGTCGGGGTGGGGGGAACCTCAGAAATCAGAAGCCAAGGGGCAGGTGCTCCCAGTTCCCAAGGAATTCTCTCCCCAACCGACCGCCGGAGGAGCTGGTGCCAGGCTGGGGAGAGGGTTGTGGGGGAACGCGGCGAAGTTCTCAACCACCCGCTCAGCCCTGCCTGCCACTGTTCCTGCCCTGGCCCCTTGGCCTTAGCTGCCACGGCCGTCTCTCCCACATCTGAGGCCCCTGCTCAGCCAGAGGCACATTAAGTTGATGAAGAGGCACATTCCGGAACACAGGAGCTGTACGTCAGTCCCCAGAGCCCCCCGTGCCTCCCCCACCTCCCTCCCCTCCCTTTGTGGTGTTCTTCTCCTCCTCCTCCTCCACGGCCAGGCCCCTGCCCTGCCCACCCGGCCCTGACGCTCACCCTCTGGTCCTCTGGGTTCTAGGGTACAGAGAGGTTGGCCAGACTTGGTCAGGGCCACGGGACAGTGGGCCAATATGGGGCCGGACGGACCTGTGAGACACGTGGTTGGAGAGGGAAAAAGGAATCTTTCTGCATCGATCACGTAATTTAATCCCGCCAATGGCACTTCCGGGGAATTATCACCCCCAGGTTTTATAGATGAGAAAACGAAAACTCAGAGAGGTTACGTAAGTTGCCCAAGGCCACCAAGCTGAGAAGCAAACCTCAGCTGCTCTGAAGCCAAGCCCTGCACTTCCTGTGTTCCTGCAATGCTTCCTCCAGCCCCCCTCGCCACCCCCACACACCACTGCCACCACCACCAGAGTCCGGCCCCCCCACCTCCTTACCGACCACCCAGGCCAGCAAGTGCCAACCCAGAAATTAACTGCATCCGGGTCTCCTGGGGCTGCGCCCTCCCCCAGAGATGCTAGGGATCAGTATCTGACAACCTCCGTAGTAGTTTAGCTTTGTATGTAGGTCTAGAAACCACTTTATTAACCCTCATTCTTCATTTTACAGGTGGGAAAACTGAGGCCCAGAGAGGTATGTGATCAGCCCAAGGGCACACAGCAAAAGGCCAAAGTGAGGCCTGAGTCCCAGCTCGCTCTCCACTTGAAGGGCCGTGAGCAGAGGAGAGCCAGGCCCAGGCCTCTCCATCCCTGCTTCCCACCGGGTAACCAAGTGGCCGACCTAGCAGGGCGCCCCACAGGGAGGCCGCCGCCTGGCTCCGCCCCGCCCTTCCCTTTTCCTCCATTTGTAACTCGGGTCTCTGAGAGGCGCCCTCTCTGCCCCCTGGGGAGGATCGAGAATCCAGCAAGAACGACAGCCTGGCACAGACAAGAGTGCCCCTGAGAAAAGTGTGCTCCACCCCCTAAAACTCGGGGTTCAGGCTACTGATCTCTGCCGTCGGGCTCTTCAGGTTGTAAGACCTCCTGGCTGCACCAGGACACTGGTCAGAGGGACCCTGGTCTGCGGAGAAGCCCTTGACTTTGACAAACCCACCCCCCCTTCCTTGTGACTGTCACCACCAGCCCCCCCCAACCCCGTGGATGGAGGAGAAGAGCCAGGCCCCGACGCAGGAGCGGGAGGGCTGACCTGCCCCGGGGTTGGCCGGTCGTTCCCCTCTCTAGCCCTAAAGGTCCCACATGCCAGGAAAATCCTCAGTTTGGGACCAGGCAGGCAGCTGGACCCTCAGGTGAGTGTGATGGGCGCAGGGGCTCACTGCAGGCCCCTCTCACCCCCGTCTCCTCCCCCAGCAGTTGTGTTCCTTTTTAAGGCAAGACATAGCTCTCCGCAATACTAATGACAATAAATAGCAACAATAATAATATAACGTTTCCTCAATTCAAAGATGCCATTGCTTTTATGTTCGAGTTAACAGCTTTTCCTGGGCGAAAGTGGAGTTACATTACATTACATGTAAAATGCATCGTGATGGCCAAATTAAAATGTTGGGAATGAGGATAAGGAGGGGCTTCCCATGGAGGAAACGCGGTGGTGGTGGTGGTACCCCTGCCGGAGGGACACTCCAGGCCACGTGGCCACTGACTGAGCACCACAGCGGGTGGTGGGTGTCACTGTTCTCTCTGCCGCAGCAAAGAGGAAACCGAGGCTCAGGGAGGGCGTGGGACCTCCCGGGCTCCTTCCCCTAGATCCGGCAAGGTCTACCTCATGCACCCACGGACCTGTCACTCCGTGATGCCCCAGGGAGCAGACGCCTCAGCAGGCGGAGGAGGGTGGAGGAGGGGGAGGCTCCTGCACCCTTCTGGGGCCCCGCAACATGAGCTCCAGCCGTACGACGCCAACGGCCTCATAATTTTTATATCAGCTTTCACTTCTTCCCTTCTCCAAAGGCTTGCTCAGTACATTACCATGTTATGAATCCCAACGTGCTCTGTGGGGCACAGAGGTCCTCCTGGCTCTGACTGCTGAAGAGAGGGGACAGAGGGGGCTGGGGAAGGGGAGGGGGCTCCCCCAGGTCCCGAACAGCCTGCCTACATGAGATGCAGGGAAACCCCACAGGCCAGAGGGCGCCCACCTGGCATCAAGGCCTGGTTTCTCCCCCCATCCTGGCATTGAGGGCTGGGCCTCACTCCCACGCCTGTACAGGTGGCAGGGATTAGACCTCCTGTACGAATTGTGTGACAAGTAAATGACATGATGGGAGTGCCACAGCTGGTGCACTGTAGTTAGAACAAGCACTATTTTCCTGCCTTGCTTGCAACTACCTCCCTGCTCCACTCAGGTAGTCAGTATCCTCCTCCAGGGAGCCCCCCAGGGTTGCTCCCACTTCAGGCTTCCTCTTTCTCTGCTCTGAATCCCCTCCCTAGTGATGTAAAATAGATCAATACTGATTGATATGGAAACATCTCCAGCATGTATTGTAAAGTTAAAAAAGCAAGATGTAAACCAATCTGTAGAGGAGGCTTCCAGTTTAATACAATATATTTTTACATATATGAATAGAGAGATGGATATATCTGTATAATCATAGAAAAATCAGTCAGTAGATTTCACAAACGACTAACAATTTTTCAACTCTGAGTGATAAGACTTTGTGTGGAGGGGTCAATTTTAATTTACTTTTGTGTAATTTTATGCAGCTGGATGGGGCTGACTTTTACCTTAGAGTGGGCATTTTTAATTTATCTCTCAAATTTAAAAGGAAAAGAAAAGATGACCCCTCACCCCAAAACACAAAATCTTCCTCTCCTCCAAGAAGAAGCAGCCAGAGGTTAGGATGCCATTCTGAAGCCAGTAATTTGGAGGGAAATTTTTTTCACTCCAGTGAACCAGGGCCTGGGCCCTGTTGCCTCCCTCCTACCCACCTCGAGTTTCTGCGCCCCCCACCGCCCCACCAGAGGCCCAGCCCCATCCTCCCTGCATGTGCCTGGTGAGTTTGCAAGTCAGGGGACCTATCTCTGTGCCCCTGAGCTTCTCAAAGGGAGACTGAGGACCAGTTCAGGACTGGAGCTGCTTCCTTCACCATCTTGAAGATGCACCTGTACCCACTGCGGTCACCGTGGTAACACAGCTTCACCAGGGGGCGCTGCCCAGGAAACAGGTTGCCTGGAAACGGGCTGAGGATGGGCAAGGTCTGACCAGAGGGAATTCCCGGTGCCCACCCTCTTTCTGAGGAAGAGGCAAAGAGAGGGCAAGTCAGTGGGAGTGAGGAGGCCCAGCCAACCTCCATTTCCTGATACATGTAGGGACAAGGGCCCACGGTCAGCAGGGCTCCTCCGAGGCTCGCACTCGCTGCTCCATCCGGAGAAGGTTAAGAGCTTGGGCCCTGGAGCAGACAGCCTTAGCTGGTGAATACGCTATGCCACAAGTGTTCGCATCTCCCTGTGCCTCAGTTTCCTCATCGGTATAAAAGAGGGATAATAGAAGTACCTACTTCTCCTGGTTATTGTGCAGAATGCATACAATTCTGCTTGCAGAGCGTGAACTCATAATACAGGTCGGTTATTGTTATAAATGCCTGGCACATGGTAACCACTCAATAAACGTGCTTATTATTAACCCTCCGCATCCCAGCAGGTTCCAGACAGCCTCCGCCCATGGCTGACCCATCAACAATTGTTTGTAAGCACTGACTAGGCCGTGGGGACACGAAGATTCAATAAAAAAAAAAATCTTTCCTGTGGGCCTCGCAGACCCAGGAGCTCGTGGAGGCCAGCAGAGGGAAGGAAGCGGCCCTGTGACCCGTGCTATGGAAGCAAGAGCAGATCGGGAAGAAGTTGCCAGAGGCAGTAATGCCTGAGCTCAAGTTCAAAAAAGAAGCAGGCCAGGGAGAGAAAGCTTTTCCAGGCAGGGAACAGAATATGCGAAAGCACGAAGGTGGGCACCGAACACCACATTTCATTTGCAGAATGGCACGCAGGGCGGCCCCGTGGGAGTGGGGACCAGGAGAGGGTAGAGCACCAGGCTGAAAGGGTTGCACGGGGCAGATTGTGAATGGCCTCGAGGGCCATGCAAGGGTTTGGCTGGCATCCCAAGGACGGGAGAGCCCTGGAGGGTGTCAGCAGGAGAGGACAGGAGGACACCAGGAGAGGGTGAGGGAGGAGGCAAGAGGAGTCAGCAGACCAGGGCAGAGGCCAGCGAAAGGGCGGGAGGGATGGAGGAAGCCCTCCTGTGCGCTTCCCACCGCACACGGCTCACAGCGCCGCTGGCCTCTCCCCAGCCTTCCCCCCGGGGGAGGGGGACGTGCCCGCAGAATAAAGTCTGGTGGCGGGAGCAAAGCTTTTGTCACTTCCTCCGGAGTCTCCCAGTGGCTATGATGGCTCTTCCCAAAGGGGACCGCCAGAACGTCCGCACAAATACAGTGTCACCAGGATAAGTGGTGTGCCTCCCAAGAGGACGTCAGCTCTGTGGGCAGCACTCATGCTGAGGCGCACCATCCGGTCTTCTGGTTCTGAGGAGACCCGGGCGCAGGCGCACACTCACAGCTCGGATGCAGTGCCAGAAGCTCAGGCGCGGAGGAGACCTGGAGACCCCACGGCCCCTCCATGAGGAATCACCCCGGTGTCCCCAGCCCCTTTCCTCAGAGCTCCTGGGCTCCTTGGTGGGGCTGGAGCTGCTGTGAACAGGAAAGGGGGTGGCAAAGCGTTCTGCAGGTGCGGGCCCTGCAACGTCTTCCCCCAGGAGGAGGCGGAGGGCCGGCCAGGAGGGGCTGCGTAATAACCAAGCAGCAGCGAGGGGACTTCTCCCCTCACTTTCCAAAGGACAAAATGGACCGTGTGTGCGGCCCCCACCATGACGGTCTCCAACCCGACTCCGAGGCCACCTGGAGAGCCAGACCAGCCAATTTAAAATGAAATTGTTTCATTTTAATTTTCTTTCTTTTAACTTGACCTTGAGCTCTGCTTGGTTGAGGAATTAAAGTGAGGGGTCCAAAGGGCAGGAGGGACAGGGATCCACTCAGTGAGGGGAGCCAGGCCCGGCCACTCTAGTTCCCCGTGGGCCCAGGGCCTTCCCCATTGTCAGCAGAGCTCCGAATACACGGGTTTGTATCGGGGCCCTGGAACAGGACACCACTCAACCGAATGGGCAAGAGAAGACAAGGCCTGGGGACTGGGGACCCAGGGACAACCAGTTTGCAAACCCTGGGCCTGTGTGTCCTATTTTAAACGCCAGCCCTCCTGAACTTCCACACGTCTCCCCCCCACCCCCCACCTGCAGCCTCAGAGTGAAGCAGGGGAAAGGGGGAAGAAAGGGAACTCCTCCCACAGACGGCGAGGTCCTGAAGAGCAGGAATTAGATCTGATTCCTTGCTGGTTCCTCAGTACCAAACACAATAAATCGCGTTCCATCAAAGGTCCATAAATAGGTCACCACAGCATGCAGAATCAAGCATTTATTAAGCACCTACTATGACTTTCGCTCTCTAATTCACATTGCTGCCTCATCTGAGCTACACGTCTGTCCACGTGCTCAGGGAACCGCAGCTGTTCCCACCTCGCAGATGAGAACACCGGCGTGCAAAGAGGTTAAGTTCATCTCCCAAGGCCACACAGCAAGCAGAACAAGTGAGCGGGAGAGTCGGGATTGCACTCTGCGGGGGCAAAGGTACCCCACTTCGGCAGCCCGACCCCCCAAAGCAGCCCTGGGCCTGGAATCCTCCATGCAAGCTTCTGCACCTGCAGCTCCAGCCTGACCCCAGCCTGGCCCCCGAACCCGCTCCGGCAGCCCACGCTCATTTGCACCGCTCCCGCACAGAGTGCCGACCAGGACACGGAAACTCAGCAGAATGACTTTTTCACCAAACCTGTCCCTGGAGCTTGCTTCAGCTGGGCTGTCTGGTGGTGGCTGGGGCACCACATTGGAGGGACAGGGCAGGAAGGCACGGGTCCTGGGAGGATGGGGACAGGGTGACTTCCAGGTAGCCACTGAGACCAGGTGCAGGCCCAGAGTGAGGCCAGCCAGGGAGGAGAGGGGACAAGTAGTGCTGAGCCCTGCGTGTGTCCCTCACACCCGGCACTGCGAATACCTTGTGAGGAAGGCACTTTTGTCCCCTTTCATGGCCCCAAATAAGACAAGGGCCTTCCACAGCCTGGAAACAGCAGAATCGGGGTCTGGGCCAAGCTTATGTTCTTCCTGTGGCACCGTGCTGCACACAGGGAAGCCTTGGTTCGCTGTGCCTCATCCCATGTGCCGGCAGCCACTCGGGTCGTGTCCACAGGGGACCAATGGGGAGAGGGGCACGGCCTCCTAGTGACTTTCCAGCAGCTGGACCCGTGGAAATGGCCACCAGCAGCAGTCAAGCCCCCGCCACTTCCCGGGCCCTTCCTTCCCGATAGGAGGTCTGAGTGATGGGGAGCCCAGGGTCCCTCTGCCTGGTGACCTCCAGGGGTCCCAGGGGCCCCCAGGAGAAGCTCAAAGAGCCCAGGAGGTCTGCATCGGCATGACCCTCTCAGCCAGGCCTGCCTGCACTTGGCAGAGGGAGAAGCTGGGGTGCAGAGGGGAGCGGGGATGTAGCCACGCCCACCAGCCCATGGTGGGGGAAGCAACAGCGCCCTGCCACCTCCCCTTGTAGGAGCGTCTCCCCACGGCTCAGGGGCGGTCTGAGAGGCGGGGGCATAAGGGTGGACCTTGGGGGGTGAGGGAACCTCTGGGTCAGTGTTGCCTTGGTCCAGCGGGCATTCATTCCTCGGGGTTCGCAGGGGGGCGAGATGATGCCACACATGGAGAGGAGGGAGCTCCAGGGATACAGTAGGCTTGTCACCGAGATAACGAACTCCTTGCACACCAGGCATCTCACGTGTCGCCTCATGCAACCCTCTGTTAATGAAAAGACCGGCGCAAACATCCACGTCATGCTACCAGTGAGGGCCCTGAGGCCAGGGTCGCTCCGCCAGGGCGTGGTAGCGCCAGGGTCCAGGGTCCACACCTCCACCCTCTGGCATCCCCTCCATCCCCCGTCCAGGTCAGAGCCGGTGAGGAGGGAGCACAAGCCCCAGCCCGAGCCAGGTGTCTCTGGAGCACCTGGAAACAGGCCGCGCTGGGAGACGGAGCTGTCAGCTCCCACCTGCGTGGGTTTGACGCCTGCTTCAAGTTTCCGCTCCCGTCCCGGGGTGGTGATTGAAGGCACCGGAGGGGAACCGAGTCTTCCAGGATTTTGATGCTTATTTGCTGGGTAATAACTCTATGTCTATTCTTAAGCAGCAGGCTGCTGCCTGCGCCAGGTGCCTCCTCCTACACTAACCTCGGTTCCCGCACGAGACCTGCTTTCCACAGGCCACCTTCCCCATCCCAGGAAGGCTGGGACTCTCAGGCTGCCTTCGGGGGTGGGCCACGGGGAGACGCTTGCTTTGTTCACTGCCTGAGGCGGGACGTCCTCTAGTTCAGTCTGCAATGGGAAGGGTTAATTCACTAGTTGAAGAGTCAAGGCTCCCCAGTTCCTGTCCTGGCTCAACCACTACCACCCTGTGCCCCCACTCCCTCACCCCGGGTCATATCAGTGACTGCTGAGGTGTGCATTTATCGTTCAAACCTGAGACAGCCTGCAGATGACCCGCCCCGCTGCTCAGACCCCAGAGGACGCAGGCACACAGGAGAGCTTGGTGCCCACTTCAGCCACCGAGAAACGATGAAGAAGAAGAGTCCCACCGACTCCTCTCTGTTCCCGGGCCGGGGTCTCCAGCTGTTCCTCCTTCTGACATGAACATGCAGTCAAGGGCGCCTCCCCCGTCCCACCATCGCGGTGCTGCTTCTCCTCCCTCCTCAGATCTCCTGGGGCCCCCACATCACTGGGCCAGACTCCACCTCCCCCCCAGACCCTGGAGAGCAGGCTGGGTTGGAGCCTCTTCGCTCTACAACATGACCCCCCTATGGAGATGTTTGCTCTGGGTACCCAGAGAGTGAGGAAGGGTGAACAGAGACGCCCCAAACCCCGCAGAAGCTCTGAGAGCCATCGGCAATCAGAGGAGGCCCCGCTTCTGTCCCTGTGCCCACCTGCCAGCCAGGTAAGCCAGGAACGAGGCCCACGGCTCCCCTCCCATCAAGCCACTAATTGCTCCCATCAGAAATGACAGCTGCCATGCTCAGCTGCCACCAGCCTGCCTTCCTCCCTGCAGTCAGGACCCAAAGTGGGACTTCTCCCACTGAGTGCAAAGACAGGGAATGGAATTAGATCAGGGGAGGAGCAGAGTCAGCCGACCTGAAAAGAGAGGGCCAAGGTGTTTTCCTGTGTCTCTTGCAAAATTTCTAAAGGAGGGGCTTCGGGGCACGATCTGTTGCAGAAGGAAGCTCAGCAGCGTGGGCTGCCCTGGCTCGGCCAGCCCGCCGTCCCAGCGCCGGTTACTTCTGATCAGCCTGGATTCCCAGAGACGCTCTGTCCACACTTTACGTGAGATGGGGAAACCGCCAATCGCCCGTAGTCAGAATGAGAACGCCGCTCTAAAGGAAGGCCTTCAAGGCGGATGGGCAGATGGGGGGGTGGGGGAGTCCTGCGGAAGTTGAAGCCGCTGTAGGAAGCCTTGGCCACGCAGGGTGCAGGCTCCTCCCCTGCTTCTTAGAAGGACGAGCGTGTCCTTAGAAGGACAACCTCTCCCAGCACTTCTCCCCACCGCGTCTGTCAAAGCCCATCTTCTGAAAGCTTTCACGTGACGAGTCAGGAAGGAGCATAGGCAGGCTGAGTGGACGAAGACCGAAGGGTGAAGAAGGCAGGGCCGCCTGGGGCCTTCAGGAGCCAGGTCTCCGAAGACTAAGGCACCGGAGGACGTGCAAGTCTGATTACTCTGTGGCAGGAACACAAGTCTCCCTGGCTTCAAAAAAAAAAAAAAAAGAGGCTGAAAACGGCTTGGGCATGAACACGCAGACATCAAAAGCCTGCTGCCCACTGCCAACCAGAGGCGTGAGGTGCAGATGAAGCGGAAATGCACAGATGCAATTTCCCCTGAAATGCGCCTGTCAGCCCGGGAGGAATAGGTCAGAGACTAGAGGTGCTTCTCGTCCTGCCACACCCGCCCCCTCCCTGGCACCCAGGCCCACGCCTCCTGACCTGCCACAGCGCCCCGCATCTCTCCCTGGGGTTCACTGCTCCTTCTCAGGGTTGCAGGAAGGGAGGGGAACTCCTACGAGACGGGCTGGGGTGGAGCACAGAGCCACAGGCGGACCTGCCTTGTAAACACCTCGGCAACAGGCACTGCCACAGCCCAGGGACACCCAAATCGGGTTGGAGGGGCCAGGTTCTACACCAGGAGACCTCCATTTGACAGGGAAGACAGACCACAACTGCAGAGAGAAATTGCCCGAGTCCAATGAGGCAGAGACAACCCAGGCTGCCCAGGAGGCCCAGCCGGGGAGGAGGCCCAGCCCCTTACCAGATGAGCTCCTCGTCTGATTGGGGCGGCAGCTCTGCCTGAGCTCCCTCAGTCAGATGTTCGGCCAGCTTTCCCTCCATTCAATCAGCGACCGGGGCTCCCCCAGCCTCGTGGAGTCCCTGGGAGAGCCTTGAACAGACTTGACATGAGCGAGGACCGCTGCTGGGCATTAGGGCACCAGGTGCTGTCCTCTCCTGTGTCCCGCCCCTCCCGGGGGCTGCATGTCACCCCCCGGGGTCCAGCGAGCAGCTGGAAACAGAGCCGCCCTGGCCCACTGGAAGGCCCAGGAGTGAGAACAATCCGTGTTCGTGGTCTCGGCCACAGGGACTTTGGCAGTGCATGTTCTCTGGCAGCATCACAGCAGAAGCCTGGCTTTGAATACAGGGGTTTTGGGTGACGTGCTCGGAAAGGTAGAATTGATCCAGGCAGGAGAAGAAATTTGAGTGTTGAGTGGATCTCCTGGGGCAAAACCAGAGGCAGGAAGGCCGGGGCTGCTGCCCTGTCTCATGCAGATGAGACACAGGGTGAGTCCTGGGGGGCAGGGAAGTGGGGGGTGGAGTGGGGAGGGCCGGGCACAGGCTGCACAACGGCGGGGACGTGTCCTGAGAAACGCATCGTAAGGCGACTGCGCCCTTGTGGGGACGTCACGGGGTGCGGACAGGACCGCCCATCACTCCCAGGCCGCAAGCCTCTGCAGCCCGTGGCTGTCCACAGCGGTGCGAGATTACCACCCATGCAGGAGAAAATGACGCCATCAGGGGACCCAGGGGACGTGCGACGAGGCTGCCACCAGCGTGACACTGCACACCGTGGCCCAGCAGCGTGTGTTACACAAGTGGAGACAGCACACTCTAAAGTAGTGACGGAACTGTGGCGTGGTAAATGCACAAACCAGTAACGTGGCCGTTTACTAGCAAGTATGATTCACTGTGCCTAATCGTAGGGGCCACACTTTCACGTCGCCAGTAGGTTTTCACACCAGCATCGCCATGAGCGTGGGCACGCGTCACTCTGTGACACAGTGACAACCACACTGTCACTCGGCAATAGGAGAGTTTAGCTCCCTTGGACGTAATCTTTGAGGGCCACCGTGGCAGATTTGGGCCCTTGTTGGCTGACACCGGGCTGCGGACGAGAGTTCGGAGAGAGGCATTCACAACAGTGGTCACGCTTCTGAACAGCAGTGAGGAGGAGAAGCAGCAGCTCGCAGAGAGCACGGAGCCCTTCTGGTCCATGACGCCCCTCCCGGGAGGCCCACTGCCCCTGCTCCCCCCCCCCACGCCCCTCACCGCCTACCTGAACAGGGTCACACCTGGGCAAGCCAGGACCCCCAGAGCGGCCTTCAAGAGCTGCAGCAGGGACTTGTCTGGAGGGGTTGCCGCAGCCACTGCAATTTGCGTTACTTTTCTCTGATCCATTTGGTTCTAAGTCAGCTGTAGACAAGCTTCGCCCACAACCACCGCTCTTGTAATTTAATTGTGCGGTGCTGGGGTGTTTATTCCCCCTAGCAAATACATCAAAATTGTCACATTGTAAATAAACAGCCTTCTTCCCCCACTCAATACCCACCACCCGGCTCGGCTCCCCCCACCCACGCACAGCTGCAACAGCTGGGAGAGAGGGAGGCCTGCGGGGCAGGGGATCCCTGCGGGAAGCCAGGGAAGCTCCCCTGGAGGGGAGAGAGAGACAGACAAGCCAGAAGCCCGCCTTCCGAGGACCTCAGGGACAGGTGCTTCCGCACATCTCCAGACGCATGGAGCTGTGGAGCGGCCTAGCCACCAACCGGGCTGCTGGGAAGCGTCCGCAGCTCTCCGAGCCGCCGTCTGCTCAGCTGCAACGTGAGTCTGACTGTGCAACAAAATGCATTTTAGCTGCAATGAGGACTCCCAAACGGACTATGTAACAGTGCAATCTTACACTGTGGCAGTTGTAGCGTCAGCTTGGGCTTTATCCTGGCTCCGTCTCTTACTGTGTGACCCTGGGCAAGCTATTTAACATCTCTGGGCCTTGGTTTCCTTCTCTGTGGAAGAGGGCCAATAAAGGGACCCAACTCATAAAAGCAAATGAGAAATAAATGCAGCACGTGTAAAGCATTTAGAACGGAGCTGGCTCGTGTTAAGGGACTAATCAATGTTAGCTCTTACTGTTCCTTTAAGGAGGAAATTGATCAGAGAGGCACAGCCTCCCCCAGATTACCCAGGCTCCGATTCCCAGGCCGGACCTTGCTCAGAGTGACAGGCAGAGACGACGGGAGGCCCAGGAGCCCGCAGCAAGAATTCTCTGCAGCTGAGTTCCCAGGCTTGAAAAACCAGGCCTCACTGTGGAACGTGTCCCTCTCCACACGTGCGTGTGCACGCATGTACACACACACACACACACACACACACACACACAGAGCGAGGAAAGGAAGCCGAGCTGGCAGGCGCCCCCCACTGGGAGGCTGAGGCACCCACAGCAAGAAAGGGACAGAAATTCATCCGTTCCAGGCACATGAATAATCCCCCCCGACTGCGTTAAGGGCTGAAAACCAAAATTGTCCTCCTTTCCTTGGAACAGCCCCTCTGTGGGGTGTGATGGGAAGATCCTGGCTCTGGGACCAGGGGCCATCACTTTGGACCCCCTCTTGTCACTGTGAAGTTTTGGGACCTTGAGCAAGTCATCCAACGCCCCCTCCGCCCCCCAGTGTCCCCCTCCCCTGTCAGGCGACGAGAACAGCTGCCTGCATGGCTGCGCTGGGGATGAGGTGAGAGAACACGCCTGCTGAGGGCTCAATAAATGCTTGTTTTAGTATCTTTTCAGTTTTTTAAATCTGTGGGGTCGGGGGGAGACTGCTGGTTTCTCCCCGTCTTCTGTGAGTAACGGCACGTGACCTCCCTGGCAACTGGGTCTGGCCAACGGTATTGGAGAAGCGGCGTGTGCACCTCTGTGTGTGCTCTTGGAGAGGGGGCTCACTGGCCCCCAGGTCCCCGTTCCCACTCCTCCCTTCCCTCTGGCTGGAAGGCAAACCCGGTGGACAGGCTGGTGTGTCACCCTGCCCGGGGTAAGGGGGGCAGCACCTTAAGTCAGACAGACAGGGCCCCCAACACCGAGGGGCTGCCACATTAGGTAGGACTGCTTAGGCTCAGCCTAGAAACATGGACAAAAGAAACTGTGATCTTGTGTTTTTCCAGAACGGGGCGGGGGGGCAGTAAATGATATACTGTTACCAAAAGGACCCCCCTTTGTGCTCCTGGGGTCCCCCCCACCCCATACTAGGTTCATTTTGCCCACCGCCAAAGGAAAGACGTCTCTCAATGCCAGAGACTGGTGAAAAGGAAAGGAATTATTTATTTTCAAGTTCTACAGGCTTGGAGGAATGACTTAATGTCTCCTTTAAAATACTAAAGTTCTTTAGAATACCCACAAATGCACAGTCCTTCCTTCTCCCCCTGCCCAGTCCAGGGTACCGTATCTCAGAGAACGAAGTAGAAGTCCGTGATGCACGCAGCCCCTCGGTTCCAACACCATCCGCTGGGTCACCACCGCGATCTCCAGTTAATCTAAACCATGTGGCCCCTTCTCATGGCCCACCAGCAAGAGTCCTTTCACCCCTTTTCTTCCAGGCAAAGTCTCTCCTGCTTCCTAGGCCGCATGGCAAATGGAGCCACCCAAAGCCACGTGGTCCTGCCCTCTGCCCAAGCCGTGGGGTCATTCCTACCACAGCTGCGTGGTCCTGACTTTCCTTCTCACAGCGTCTCTCCTGCTTTCTTCCGAACCGCTAAGAGAGAGCTCTGCATCGCTGCTACATCTTGCTTTCCAGCCTCCTAAGCTGCGTGGCAAAGGGAGCCCCAAAGCCGCGGGGTTCTCCCCTCTCGCCAAAAGCTGTAGTTCCTCCCTTTGGTATGGCTGCCGCGCCTGGATTTAAATCCCCGCGCCAGTCTTCCTCTGCAGCCCCATTTCCGACTCCTCCTTCAATCAGCTACATCTGCCAGCACTTCATATCCTTCCAGCTTTACTGGGCTGCCATGTTAACTGTGGGCAGGAGTGGCCCCATGGCATGGATGGAGCCGATCATCTCCAAGCTCTCACACAGGTGCTGTGAGCAGGGGGAGTTGCCTCCCAGTTACATCCTGGGTGGCAGTCACTTTCATCCCCCAACTCAAAGCATGGCCACAGCTATTTAACACATCTATGAAGCCAGTTAAAGGTTATAGGTATGTTGAATGACCACACCAGAAGTCAGCTGCAAAGCTGCTGCTAAACCAAACAGCTCTGAATGGCCCTGCTCCCTGTGTCCCATCCCCCAGCTCAGACTTGGGGGGGTGAGGACATTGTATATATTTTTTTCTAATATTTCCTGGACACGTTGAGTTCTGGGCCCCATTATAAATCCCTATTTGGGGCCCCCCTCTTGGCTGCACCCTGTTACAGTGTGAGGGGCTGTAAGCTCAGGTCTGCGGTACAGCGACTGAAACTGCATCCTCGGTGAAATAATGATGCTGAGTCGCCGCAGCCTGCCACCGCGGCTCGGTTTGGAAGAGCAACAACAAAGAACAGGAGAACAATGCTCTTTGCAGACGGTGAAGCGATGTGCCCAGGTGAGCTGCTCTGATCATTCTGGAGGGGCTGCCTGGGGCAAGAAAGGAGCAATCGGCCGTAAAGAAGGGAGGGACTAGAGTCGTGATGAGGGACATGGTGACGGACAAGTCTGTGGCAACTCCAAGCCGTCTTGTTCAGAAGATGAAAGGAACAATGACTTAGCTCGTTACACAGCATGACGGGGCGGGGGGCGGCGATGAGACCATCTGAGCAGGAAAATGACAAGCTGGGTCTGGGCCACGTGGGGTTACGGTGTGTGCATGGCCCCAGGTAGAGGCGTCCGGCAGGCAGGGGAGATTCAGTGACTTGAGGGCGGAGACTTAGGGGCCATTTCTCTAAGGATTGAAGCTCGTGTCTAGGCACGGGGGGTAAAGAAAACGTTTGGAGAGGAGATGGACAAACACCCAAATAAGCCTGTAAAGACACAGGTGACAGGAACAGTGAAGGGAAAGAATGGAGTGCTGTCACTGAGCAGAGAGAGCGGCTGGGTGAGGAGGGTCAGGGAAAGCCTCCAGGGGTTTGTCATGTTTCAATAAGACCGAGACCGTGTGGACCGTCAGCAGGGAGACGGCAGGTAGAGACGGGCAGACAGGGAGGCCAGCGGAGGAAACCACGTGGCACAGACCCTGCGGCTTGGGAGACCCTGCGTGACTGGCGACAGGTGCGATGGGAGCGTGTCATTCCTTGTGGCTGTCCAGCCCCCTTCCTGGGGGCCCCCTTCCCAGGTCTGAGGAGCCCCTTACTTTTTTGGCAAGACCAGCTTCCCACCACGGTCCATAAAAATGTCACATAGTCACGTTCCCAGCCTCCCTTGCAGCTACAATGCAGGCCCCTGGCCTGCGCCAGGTCATCCGGGGAGTGCAGTGCCTTGCTCTGTTCCCCGGGACCCTGTCTGCCACACGGGACTCGGGTGCAGGGTTCTGTGTCACTTAGAACTGCAAGGGGTTGGAGCCCTTAGGGACTCGGCTTGGCCACTGAGAGCCCTCCTCTATCTGGATGTCAGCCTTTACACAGAGAGAGCCCCCCTTGGCCGGACAGAGATCTGCTTCAAACCCTCAAACACACGATCCCCCGTTGTTACCGCAGCCCTGCCCTTGCTCAGAGCCCTCCCCGTGGACCCAGGCGCCTGCTCTCTCCCGCAGAATCCCACTTGATTCTGCAGAACTCCATGCAGCTCCCCAGACCTCCGCTCCCGGCCTTTTAAAAACAGATTCCGATGTTGATACACAGAGACGGCCTTCATTCCACATAACCCTGGTGGCTTTCATCAGAAACTCTCCTGGCTACACAGAAACTGCCTTTTTTTGTGTTTTGGTTTTTTTCCCCAGAACCATGCTTGGCTGTGCCGAACCCTCAATGATTTTTTAGAAATCTGAATTCACAGAACGCTGCTTTGTCACAGAGACACCTGCCGTGCCCTGCACCGCCCGCCCCGTCAGAAAGAACTCGGCCTCCGGCATCACTCACGCTGACACCTGCTCTGGAGCGCAGGACCCCGCTGCCCGCCTGACCGCTGCTGCCCATCTCCGTGACCCCTCCCAGGGGGTTCGGGAGCCCCGCTTTGCGCAGATTCCCCAGAAGTGGCATGTGGAAACCTACCGGGTCGGGCAAAACTCACCTCTGTTGGGTAGGGCCCTGCCCTGGCGCGCGTTCTGCAGTGAAGCCCCGCGTCACACCACTGCTTTCGGTAAGGACGCTGCACCTGTGCACGCCCCTGTGAGGTGAGCAGCAGGAGGAGCCGCTGTGGGACCCTCCTAATACCGCCCTTGCTTTAAGGGAGGTGAGGAGGACTTGTGTCCCCAAAATCAGGGCCCAGGGCGCCCTTCGGTGCTTCCTCCCCCAGCCAGGGGTGCTCAGGCTTGAACTCTGCAGAGTGAGGGACGGGCAGAGACTCTGGGACAAGCGCCCGCCTTGCGGCTCCTCGGGCTGGCCTGGCCGCCCGGGCACAAATCCGCTCGGACAGAAATAATCAGCCGAATTAATTTAGCTTTAAATAGCAGCCCTGAGAATGTTTCCACAAAATTTTCTCCAAGGAGAGCTAAGCAGAATTAATGATGGCACAATATCAGAGAGAAATGTTATTTATTAAGGCCTAATCATTCCAGGGAGGGGGAAGTCATCATCACATAATAAAGTAGAAGTCGGCCAGCCAGGCCGAGCCCAGCCCTGCTCAGCCCAGGAGCCGGGGAGGGGCCCTGGCAGGCGGGATGGGGGGAGGTTTGGAGAGAAGCTCCCTGCCACGTGAACAGCTCCTGCTGGGGTCTCTCCAGTACTGGGGAGGGACAGGGGGCTGAGCTAGGCTCCCCAGTCCTGGTCCCGCTCCTCACGGCTGCGTCCGCACCAGCCCACTTGCTCGTTTGCTGGGCACCTCTGAAGGGGAACAGCCTCGACTGCCACCAGCACAGACAAGGGACGGAGCCCCCCCCACTTCCTGCTGCCCCCACCTTACACCTTCCTTCCTTCCTTCCTTCACTCTCTCAGCTGTTAGGTAAGAGCCCAGAGCTGCTCTAGAGGCTGGGGGTACCGCAGTGGGGAGACAGGCAAAGAAATCAGTGAGCAAGATGGCGTCTGGCGGCAGCAAAGTTAGGGGAGCAGTGACCGGGAGGGCGGCTGCCCGAGGGGCATGACCGGGGAGGGCCCAGAAAGGAGTCGATCACTTGAGCGGAGACCTCTGTAGTGGGAGTGGGTCCCGCCACCATCCGAGGAGGAAGAGCATCAGGCAGGGGTCAGGGCCCGGGCAAGGCTGAGAGAGGGACGGAGCGTGGCTCTCTGAAGGGCCAGGGGACCCGGGGCCTACAGGGCACGGGGGAGAAGGTAGGGGCTGTATTTTTTTTTTTTTTCGTCCAGAAAGGTAATTCTATTATGAAGAGAACAGGAAGGGGTCAAAGTTGGAGAGCTCCCAAGGGGAAGATGAGACTCAGGGGAGAGTCACTTACCCTACGTTTCCCCTACCCACCCTACAGCCCCCCCACCCTGAGACAGCGCTCCCCTTGCACTCTGGCCTCTGCTGTGCCCAGCACTGTGTGCGTTGCTGTGCATCAGTGAGGTGACGGGCTACCGGACAAGGCAAGACATGGGTCCATTCAGGAAACTTTCATTGAGCAGCTACTATGTCCCAGGCACCATGTCCCTTAGACTAGGTCTGAAGGAGGCGGCTCCCGTCGGAGGGAGGCCTGCTGTGCAGGGGTCTGCCAGGTCTGTGGTCCAAACTCGGGCTCTCTGGTCAGAGAGGCCTGGGTGCAAGTGCGTATTGACCGCGTCCCCTCGGCCAAGTCGTCCAGCTCCTCCGAGTTTCGTTTCCCTCGACTGTCCAGTGGGACCGTCGCGCCAGACTTGAGGAATTCTTCGGGGGAGAAGAGGGGGAAGGAGGCGCTGTGGCAGCTCCGTGACACCTCCAAGACCACTGAGGTCCCCCTCAGTCGGAACCACCGGCCTCCGACGATTGGGCCTGGAAGTGGGGAAGCAGAAAGACCCGGACAGTCCTGGCTACCAGGTCCCAGTGTCTGCATCTACACAGCGACTTTCCCTTCCTCCAGAAGGTCACTTGGGGATCACATGGAATGATACTTGCAAAACACCTGGCCCGGGTACCTCGGTTACTGCTACTCTCTGTCCTGTACTAGTCTGTTCGAAGCAAAAAATACCCCAGACTAAGTGGCTTAAATAACAGACATTTATTTTCTCAGTTACAGAGGCTGGAAGTCCAAGATCAAGGTCTGGCAGGGTTTGGTTTCTAGCGAGAGAGAGCTCTCCTCCTGGCTTGCCGACGGCCACCTTCTCACTTGCGTCATCTCTGAGGTCCCGGGTCACATCGGTCCGTCCACATTTGAAACAACATGGTAGACACATTGACTGCTCACCATTCGGACAAAGCCCAGACTGGCTTGGGGACCCAGGCTGAGCTTCAGTGAAAGGGGGAGTCCAACTCAGGTCTCCGGGCCCCTGCCCCAGCCCCTGATCCCTCCAGCAGACCCCTCGAGACGGGGAGGCTTCTCCCCGGGCCTCAGGGCTGACGTTGGACATCCTGGTTGTTCTCAACGACTGCGATTCACGGGCGGGGACTTGCCTGTCCCTTCTCAAGGTGCGGATTTCTTCACTGAAGTGTGCGCTACTGTATCCCCCTACCTACTGCGGACAAACCTGGAGCAACCCTCGTCACTCCTAAAAACACGTGGTCCGAGGGCCTATGGGAGGTGGAATGCTCCATTTCTCTTGGGGCTTCTCTGGAACTTCTCTGGAACCTAAAATCAAACAGGAATGAAGACCTCTGGTCTAGCCGGATTGGATCAATTGTCCCTCTGCATATGCCGCGGGGGTGTCCATGTCCTGAGTCTTCCCTCGTCTCTCTTCACACCCAGGTGTCTTCTCCTTGCCCAGATGACCTCGCCTGTCCTCCACCGGTTAGGAACTTTGCGGTTGCGTTTCATTTACCCAATCAGTCATCAACACCCATAACTGTTCCTTCCTGAGTGTATGCTCACGTCTGCCCGCCCTCCCTGCAGTGAACATCGGCTGTTCTGCCTGTTGGCGTCCCTCCCTCCCTCTCCCGGTCAGGACGTCCTTGTTTCCTTCAGGTCCACATGGACTGATGAGCACTCTAGGCGGACCTCATGCCCCAGCTCTCTGGTACACAGGCAAAGGACCAAAGTCCAGACGATCGAAGTCCACACCCCTGGCCGGAGTGACGGTTTGAAGATGGACATCCAACGTACTCTAAGCCAATTGGTCAGGTCCTGGACGTTTGCAGAGCCCACTGTGACTGCGCTGGGGTGACCTGGCTATAAAACTTCAGCTGGGTGTGTTGATGCCAACTTGCCCCCGGAGGGGTAGTGCCTGCTTTGGGAGGAGGCAGAGAGGTGGAGAGGCCATGCCTGGGTGTGCCATGTTAGCTTTTGGTGTGATAACCAACAAGTACGCTCTCCTTTACACGGATGTGTGAGCTGGCGGGGATGTGGCTGACCTGGGGCAAGCTCAGCAGGCCCCTCTGCCGCAGGCGAGGGTGGCTGGAGCGGCCCCACAGCACACGGCTGTCACCCCCCCTTGGGCCAGCAGGCTGGCTAGTTCTTCTCGTGCAAACGGCGAAGGGGCAGGGCAGCAAGCAGACACACGCAGGGGCTCGTAAGGACTGGACTCGGACGGTCACTCTGTCGCCGTTGCCCCGTCCCCCAGGCCCACGTGAGTCGTCCAGCCCAGCCTGGAGTCAGAGAGAACCGAAATCCACACAGAACGGCCGAGCCCCTTACAAAGGTCGCGGGTACACAGAGGGCTGAGGTTGGGGGCCAGGAACGCAGTCCAGCGCAGGCGGAGTCATTCGAGCCTCGGAGCCAGCTGACCGTCCTTCCCCGGCTCTGCCCGCGTCGTCCCGGGGCCGACCTCGTGTTTTATCGATGGAGGAAGTTCTCCTCTGAGAGAATAAGGAGGACCCTTAACACAGATGGAGCCCGACTCCGTGCCAAGCTCGATGCTGGAAGCTGTCCCTCGCTCCTCGCACTGGGAGCTCCCCCGCCGGGCAAACAGGCCCCAGGGGCCGCCTGGGCCCTTGGGGTGAGGAAGCGGTGGACTGGTCAGGGTAGGAAGTGCCCAGAGGCTCTGCCTCAGGACGAAGCATGTGTTTTTCCCCACTTTGGAACGGCGACCCCTCACTGTGGAAGTGGATGTGCAGACCCTGGGCCCCAAGCACCCCTCAGCCGGCCAAACTTACAAAAATCACAACCGATGGTTCAGAGCTGGTCCTGTGTGCAAGGCAGCTGTGGACACATCCAAGGCATCATGGGCCCAGGTCATCTTGGCAGAAGCCCTGGGGATAAGCCTTAGGTCGGCACCGAGTCCATTTGACAGATGAGGAAACAGAGCCTCAGAAAGGTCAGAGAGCTTACCCCACGAGTGAGTGGGGGGGCCACGGTTCATTCCAGCCTCTCCGGTCTACAGCAGTATGGGCTCCAGGGCATGTGTTTAGGCTAAAGCAAGGTCCTTAAAAACCGCTAAAAACCCTGGGAGGGGGTCGGAGGCATCAAACCCCCCTGCCTCTCCCCAGGGGAGCCACCCCTCGAGGCCCCCCAGCCCTCAAAGGTTCTCAGCTCGCCCCTCAGTGCCTGGTCACCAGCCTCTGTGCCGATGAGCCCTCCCCGTCTCTCCCTGGCTACAGACATGATAAATGGCTCCAATTATCCCCTCTGAGTTCCGATGTAATGTACTGTTTTATTAATGGAAACAAGCGGAGGGAAGCAAAGAGCCCACTGCGTGCCGGCTGCCTGCCTCCATTCTGAAGCTCGCTCTCTGGACGCAGGAGTGAAAGGGGGAGAGGAGGCCGCCCCTCTCCAATCCCACGGCAGGGAGATGGCTCTGCACCCCTCCCCACGCAGCCCCAGCTAAGCCAACATGGCATCTTTGCCGGGCAAGTCCCAGCCACCGCGAACGCTTTGCTGTTTCCTTGACTGACAAATCAGAGGCTCAAACACACCGCGGGTGAGGGCGGGGGGCGATGGCAGCTGCCCACCCTGCAATCAAGAGGGGGATGAGAATGAGAGGGAGTCCAGCCGTCCCACAAACATTCCTTCGGGTAGAGCCGCCCTCTGTTAACCGCTGCTGAGGTTGACACTCGGAGTCTCCCCCTGGGCCATCCCCGCTGTCCCCGGCTGAAACCTCTCACCCAGCTCGCACCCCCGGGTGTGTTCCGACTGCCTGAGACACAGGCTGTTTCACCAGGCCCGTTGGGTGGACGGAAAACTGAGGTCTGCGGAGAAGGGGGCCTGCTCCCAGGTCACAGTGGCAGAGCCGGCGCTCACCCCCCACCCCGGGCCCTGACCTGGTCTGGACCCTCCTCCTACATGGGGCCACACCGAGTGGCATGGAGACCCTGCAGGGGAGGAGGGGAGTGGGTATCTTCTTCCCACTGCCCAGGCAGGCTCTGGATCACCAGTCACGGGGCCAAGCCTGGCAAGTTCTGTGGGGCGTGGGGGAGGGCGTATGTGCATGTGTGCGATGGATGCCCACCCATCACTGTGAAACCCCCCTTCCCAGCATTAAGGTGGCAGGAAGAGGTCTGATGCCGCTCATTCGGCCAGCAACAATGCACGGAGCGCCTGCCACAGGCGCGCCGGGGAAGTGCGGGGGCCTGGACCCAGATCTCGCCCCAAGAGCATTTTCAAAAGTTATCTGACCCTCTCAGACCCTTTAAAACCTCGGTGAGGGGGGCACGCACAGAGGGCCTGGGAGCCTGTCGATGGTGGGATGCTCTCAGCCAGACATATTCGAGACACTTGCCAGTAGGACTGTGCCCAGCGAGCCCCCCAACACTCCCCCCACCAGGGCTAGTGTTGCGACAGCGCTGGCCTGTGCGGTTCTCGTTACAACCGCAGGATGTGCCCTTCAGCAAAACCACCGGGGAACTTCGAGGACCAGAGTGCAGTACCAGGACCCTCAGGTTCTAGAGGGCACACACCCCCATGGGCCACACAGGAGGGTGTGGGAGAGGGACTGCAGAAGGGGGGCTCTGTCTGTACCAGGGTCCACGTGTGGGTGTCTAGGGTTTCCGGGCTCCACTCTATTGGTTCACTCTAAGGCATGGGGGTGGGAATTAGGGTGTGGGAATGGAGAGGTAGGGCTGCTCGAGTGAGTGGTCGGTCATCTGGGCTTCCCAGGGCTTTCTGAAAGGGAGACCTTCACGGGCCGGGCGGCCTAGTTCCTTACCGGTTGTCTTGCCAGTGTGCATGCAAGCTGGATGTCATCGAAGTGGACGCACCACGTCAGAAGCTCAGCACCAGGCGTTTACAGGGCAGGCACCTGAGCCGTCCGTGGGAGGACGGGGCCAGGGAAGACTTGCGGAAGGAGAGGATGTCCTAGACGGGACTGAGAGAAGAGTGGGAACAGAGAACAGAGCAAAGGGGGCGGGGTAATTCCAGGCAAAGGGAACAGAGGGGACAGAATCCTGGAGGGGAGGGAGGGGGGATGGGGCTCAGACCCCCAGAAGGAGACACTGGGTGGAGAGCCGGAAGGAAACGGAGGTGGGGAGGAGCCAGACCCCAGGGAGGAGGAGGCGGGCTCGACGCTGCGCTCCCCCTTCACCTGGCCTGCCGGGGTGCTGCACCCTTTTGACTCTCCCCCCACCCCCAACCCGTTCCTTTTTCTAGAAGTATTTGTCAACAAGGGAGAAAGCTGGCGTTTGTCCGATGACAGCTCTGTGGATTGTAACGTGCGTGCGCCCACCTGCCCACCACAACGGAGCCTTCCTCACTCTGCAAGGGTCCCTCCGACCCCCCCCTTGGTCGTCCAGCACCCCCACACCAGTCCCTCAGCAACCACTGGTTTCTCCCAGAATGCCATCTGAATGGAGCCATCAGTGCGGGACCTTGTGAGGCCGCTTTTCTCACTCGGCATAACATCTGGAGGGTCAGCGGGGCCAACAGCTCAGCCCGTCACTGCTGCATCTCATTGTAGGGCTGTGCCCGGACCACTCACCATCCCCTGAAGGGTGGCCGCGCTGTTTCCGGTGTGGGGGGGGGGGCGCGGTGTGTGAATAATGCTGCTATGAGCACTCACCTCCAGGTCACCGTGCGAACGGAAGTCTTCGTTTCTCTAGGGCGAGCGCCTCCGAGCAGGGTTGCTAGGTTATAGGACGTGGGTTAAGCTTCATAAGAAACAGCCAAACATTCGCTAGAGTGACTGCGCCAGAGGTGCCCCACCAGCGACGTGGGAGCTCCAGGTTCCTCGCATCTTCGCCAGCGCTCGTGCATGCGTGCATCTTGGTTACTGCGGCCGCTCGAGTGGGTGTCGGCGGCGTCTCGCTGCGGCGCTCGCTTGCACCTGCCTAGTACCTGTGAGGTACAGCACCTTGTCCTGCGCTTGCCTGCCACCCGTACATTCTCCTCGATGTGACATCTTTTGTCCTTTGTATTGGGTTCTTTGCTTTATTTTCTCGGGTTTTGAGGGTTCTTTGTAAACTGTGCATACAGGTCCTTCATCAGACATGCAATTGCACACACGGCCTCCCAGTCTGTATTTTCCTCAGCAGCGTCTTTGATTTAGCAAGGGTTTTTCATTTTGATGCCGTCCAATTGATCCAATTTTTATTTTATGATAACGCTTTTGGTATCATATCTGAACATGCTTTGCCCAGCCCCAAATCACTACGATTTTTCCCGTGCTCTCTTCTTCAGGTTTTATAGTTTCATGTTCTACACTGTACATTTTGATTGAGTTTTTGCCTGAAGTACAAGGTGTAGGGTATGGTTCACTTTGTGAGTGCGGATGATCGATTGTTCCAACACCATTTATTGGAGAAAGACACATCCTTTCTCCTTCGTGCCCCCTGCGCACTTGGTCAAACTGAAATCATCTTATTTATGTAGGTCTGTTTCTGGACTTGCTCTGTGGGGGTTTCTTTGCATGTGAGCCCTTTTTATTTTCTTTCTGTTTGCCACCACCGCCTGCCTTGATTCCTGCGGGCCAGGGTGCACTGTACTTACTATAGCAACTCTTAAAATTAGGTACTGCGAGCCCTACAGCTTTACTCTTCTTTTCTAAATTGTTTTGATGATTCCAGTTCCCCGCTTTTCCATGTAAATTTTAGAATCAGGTCATCTATAGCTACAAAACTTCCTGCTGCCTTTTCATTGGAATTTCCTTCCGTCTACAGATCTATTTGAAGAAAATGACTTACTCCGATGATTCTCCCCGTAAGTCCGCATTATGTGTCTCTGCCCGCCTGGGGCTTCTCCGAGGACTTTCGTCAGCATTTTCTTGTTTTGGGGACACGGAACCTCTACGTGTTTTGTGAAATTCACACGTATTTCATATTTTTTTGACGTTGTTGTAAATGAGAACATCTTTAAATTTTGGTTTTCGATTGTTTGTCACTATAGATAGAAATATGATGAATTTTTCTGTGTGGCTTTTATATCCTGTGACCTTCCTGAACTGCAACTTGGCGGTAGGCGGTTTTATTTTTGTAGATCTCTTAGACTATTCTCCGTGCAAACACGTGGTCTGTGAACAGGGACCATGCGATCCACCACTTTTCCAGCTTCACGACTTCACTTACTTCTCTTCTCCGACTGCATTGGCTGGAAGACAGTGGGGACGGTTCCGGAGGGAAGGGACGGTTAATAGTCTCCAATGCGATGTTGTCCACTGGACGCTAAGCCCTGTGTAAGCACCGTGTGTGCGTCACTGTGTTTCACCTCTCAGCGTTCCTGAGGAAGACAGTCTTGCCCCGACGAGGAGACCGGAGTCAGAGAGGTTAACTGACTTCTGAGGTCACACAGGAAGTGACTGGCAGAGCCAGAATCCCCCCAGGCAGCCTCCCCAGCGATGCCCCTGGTCCCAACCTGACCCAGCAGAAAGCCCCATGGGCTGGACCCACCAAAGAACCCAGAGCTGGTTTATTAAAATAATCGTGGCCCCCAGGGATGAGAAGGTCATCTCAGGTCACCCCATCAGACCATGGCCCCGAGGGCTTCAGCTGCCAAGTTTTCAGCTGCTTCGAAGGAAGAAACTGCAAACAAGGAGTCACCTCCCGTCACCTGTGCCCTCATCAAAAACTCTGCCCATCCCAGATCTCCCTGTGATTCATCTTCTTCGTCTCTTCCCTTGTTCATTACCCTTTCTCTCTCCTCCCCTTTCTCAACACTTCCTCCTCCTTTGCTCTCACTCTCCTCTCCCTATTCTTTTTCTCTTGTCTGTTCCAGACAGAGTCATTTGTTCATCCACCCATCCGTCTTCCATCCATTCATTCAACAGTCCCTCAGGGCCTGGCACTGGAGTAAACACGAACAATTCCCAAAAGAGAAGGACACGGCCGTGCCCTGGATGAGCTCGCGGTTCTAGCAGGAAACCGAGTCAGAATGCAACGTGACAGGTTCCTTAAACGTCCAGGCCCCTGTGCTGATTGCAGGAGGCTTCTGACTCCCTCGGCTGCCCTGGTTCAAGGAAACGTATTCCCAGCGCAAGAAGCTTCTCGGCCAGGGCACCATCGACCCTCAGGCCCTTGTGCGTAACGAGGAAAAGGCACCTCTTCCTCAGGGAAGCCAGCATCTCCGCCCCCACTCTGCTCCGGAGTCTTCAGGCAGAGCCCCACCTGCCCCAGGGTTCGCACCTCAGCCAGTAATTGCCCTGTTTCTCTAAACCCTCCTGGGCCTCTGGGCAGAATCAGAAAGGTCTTTGCAAACTGAGCAAGACCCCCACCCCCTCCCCCAGCCAGAGGAGGGAAGCTCGCGCAGCGTTCCACAGGAGCTGCCTGGCGTCTGGGGGTCCCCCTCTCGCTCCTCCGGCTGAGCTCCCCCCTCCTCTTCTTCTCCCTCGTTCTCCGGGGCTGAGGAAGAAAGTGTGCCTCTTCCCTGTCATCTTTCTGCACAGTTGGAATCGACAGGTCCTCTGGCAAAGGGACTGGCCCGTCTTCTGACAGCAAACCAGTTCTAGATTAATGAGTATTGGTTTTGCTCTGTTTGTTTTTCTTTTGTAGCCGTCCTTTGATTTTTTTTCCCTGCAAAATCGGTTAAGCGATGACAGCGTGGTCTGGTTCTGTAGTTGCGTTGACCGGGCGGCTCCAGGAATACGGGTCTTTTACTGAGTTTTCTATTTTGACTTTGTTTAGTTTTACCCAGCCCCCAACCCCCAACTCAGCTGCCTCTTCAGGATTTGTGGGGAAAGCAGGAAAGGCAGAAAATCACTTATGCAGAGCATCTATTAATGCCAGGAGCTGGGCAGGCAACATTGCCAGTTCTCTCAATCTCCGAAACAACCAAAGGAGCCAGTGTGGTAGGCATTTCTCCTCCTATTTGGCAGATGAAGAAATTGGGGCTCAGAGAGGTTCAGAAATTTATCCAAGGTTGCACAGCCAGAAATCAGCCAAGCCGGCAAGGAACCCAGGCACGTGTATCTTTATCACCGGCCAGGTCACCGTGTGGCCCTCGGTGGGTGGCCGATTTCAGACTGCAGGCTGCCTCTCAGTGACATGCAGAGAGCCCAAG
This sequence comes from Micronycteris hirsuta, assembly GCA_004026765.1. NCBI lineage: Eukaryota > Metazoa > Chordata > Mammalia > Chiroptera > Phyllostomidae > Micronycteris > Micronycteris hirsuta. The sequence continues at coordinate 25,688 of PVJI01006943.1, read as the reverse complement.
GGGCACTCAGAGGCCAGAGACATACTGTGAATTATTTACCTCCCAGATGGGGAAGCTCAGAGCTCATTAGAGAAGGGTCAAAGGCAAGAGGGAAGGGTGACAGGGAGGGAGAGGGAGCAGAGTCAGGTGGGGGAGCAAGGTGGTATGGAGAGAGACGGGGTGGAGACCCAGTGGAGTGGGCTGGCCCACCGGCACGCCTGCTGGGCAGGAGGGACCCCAGGGCCGGCTGCCGGCCTGGTCTTGGCAGCAGCCCACGGGGAGTCCGACCTGTTTCCTCCCCAGTGGAGTCATCGAGTGGCTGGGCCCTGCTAAGCCACCTTCAGGGCTGACCTGACGGACTCACATCTAGAACGTCCCTGAGGGCAGGAGAAGCCCTTGGTGACACCTGGGCCTGAGGACGTAGCAGGCCTGCAGCTCCTGGTGTGTGCAGGAGGCAGAGTCTGTGGCCTGGCAGAGCCCCCTGTGATGTAACCAGGGCTTGAGACTGGCGCAGCCACGCCCAGGTGCCAGGTAGGAGAGGGAGACTGGGCGGGGCTTCCGTGGCCCCAGCAGCAGGAAGTGAAGTGCAAAGGTCTCGGTCTAGAGTTAGGAGACCTGGTATGAGTCCTCTCCCTCCCACACTTCTTGGCCTTGTCAGAGAGATGCTGACAACCTCTGTGGTCCCCTGGGAGGCCTCCTGGCCCTGGCCTTGGCCTGACCACCATCCATCCATTCGCTCAACCCACAAACATCTGAGGATGGATCATGATCCAGGCAAGTTCTAGGTTCGGGGACCATTCCTGCCTCGGTGGGGCCCACCTGGGAGCTATGGGAAGAGACGAGGTTTAAGCAACGCCTCATCTACAGGAAAAGGCACGTGGGGGCAATAAGCGCTGTGGAGAGACAGGAAGTGGAGTTAGGCGTTGCACGGGGCGGCCAGGGGGCCTGCTGGAAGAGTGACTTTGCGTGACGGGAGGCAGAGGACCTGTGGGGACATGGGCTCTGCAAAGGGGACCGCTCAGCGGGTCCAAGTGGCTGCAGCACAGCAGGGCCAGGTCACCGTGGCCTTGTGGACCACGTGAGGACACAGGGCTCACTGCAGGTACAGTGGCCTGCCTCGGAGGATTTGGAGCAAGGATGTCATCTGATGGTGAGCTGCAGGTGACTGTGTACCTGCCAGAGGGACCTTCATGAGACATGCACTTAAACATCTCCTAACTCCTACCCCTGCCCTTTTCCAGACCCGTCAGAAGCCCCTTGTGGACCTCAGGATCAGGGCCAGGCTCTGGGTGGCCCGGCCCCGGTGGCCTCCCAGTCATGCCTTCCCAAGCACCAGCCAACCTGCGGGCTTGCTGACCCCAACTCCTCTTTATTGTCCCCAAACCTTTGTCCTGCAAACCTGCTCACTGGGCCTGGAATGCCCCCTCCCCACCTGAAGTGGACACCCCCACCCACACCTGGCTCTCAGCAGTCACCTCTCTCAGGGACCTTTCCCCGGCCACCCTGTCTCAGAGCAGGCCAGGGCCCTCCACCTGGTGCCCACGACTTGTGCTGGGGGCTGTCAGAGCATTTAGCGTGGGGACAGTCATCACCCACCCTCCACGAGTGTCCGCCAGACACAGCAAGGCCCTGTGCGCTGGGGCGGGGAACTGCCTGTCACTGTGTCCCCTGCACCTGACAGGTGCACAGTGAATGGTGCTTAGGGAACACTGAACAGATTAATAACGGTGATTGAATTAATAATACCCCAGCAAGGCTGTCCCCTCTGGGTGGAGGGGGGCCTGAGGAGGGAACCCCCTTTCCTTTCCCAGGGAGAGGCAGCACAGGCAGGGCGGGGCCGCTTGGAGGGCCTGGGAACCAGCTCTGAGACTGACTTCCAGAGCAGCCGGCTGGCAGACTCATCAACAGCCTGGTTCCGTTCATAGCTGCGTTCTTACCAGGCACCAGAAGAGCAGAGGTGAAGCACACCCCCTCCTCCCTCCCACAGCCCAGGGAGGTGGAGGCTGCCAGCCTGGCCTGGCCTTAAATCTCAGGAAACTAGAAGTCACGGGTGCTCAGGGCCAGCCCAGCATCACCAGGGGACCGCAGAGAGAAGTGCGGCATCACGGGCGGAGCCCTGCCTTATGCCCGCGGGGGTCCGGGCCAGGGCGAGAAAGCGAGGGAGGGGGCACACCCCCCCGAGGAGCCCTAGGCATGGGCTCTCAGCTCTGATCAGTGCTGAACAGATGCGGTGCGACCTTGGAAGGTCAGAGGAGCTCTCTGGGCCTCCGGGTGACGCACTTCATCTTGGTGACAGAATCTAGGTGGCTCTGGGAAGGCGTGATGCCGCCGCCCCTCCACCCTCCCATTTACAGAAGGAGAACGCAGAACCCAGAGGGGACCCCGGCTACTGGACGCCCCAGGACCACTGCTCTGAGACGGCAGAAATACAGTGGGTTCTCCAGGTGGCCATGGCCTTGAAGGCGAGGCCAGCGGCGGCACTTCCACCCACACTCTTGTGGCATCGCCCTCCCACCCCTAATCCAGGGCCACGGTGCCCATCGCCCTCCTAGAGCAGAAGAGGGGCCATGAACGGACGTCCTGCCCCTGGGCTCCCCTCCCCGGGCAGCACGGGTGAGGGGTGCGGACGGCCACACCCTGCCCAGGGGAGCGAGTTGGGCACAGAACTGGAGCTTGGCCGGGGCCTTGCTCACACCTGAGGTCCCCTCAGTTGTCTTGCCTGTGAGTAATTGATTTCGGTGAGATTTATTGGGGTGTTTAAACCTTTTATATTATGAATTATAACACAAATACCAAAAAGTGAATAATCCATAACGGTAGAGCTTAATGAGTCATATACGAAGTGAACACCCAGGAGGAAGGCGCTTCCCAGGAAATGAGACATTGCCGGGCCCCGCCCACCCCCACGCCTGCTCCCACCTCCCGGCTCAGGGAGGCCACGTTGCCGCCTTTATGGGAGGCTGGGAGGCCTTTTTCTCTTTTGTTTTAAACCCCGTACAGAGCTCACTCACCCGGGAATTCAAGAGAAGGAAGACTGAAAGCCACGAGACACGGCTCCAGTTTCACGCCCCCCGTCGGGGCCTCGGTTTCCTCACCTGTAAGGTGGAGCAGGGGACCTATTTAGCCAGAGCAGCCTGGAACCCTGAAGAAGCGGGGAGAGAATTCTGCCGGGGAGTCCGGGCACGTGGGAGGGAGACGTGGGGCCCAAAGGTGCCGGGACTCACCTCACAGGGTGCCGTTCCTCCCTCCTCCTGCCTGGGAAGCGGTGACCCTCCACGCAACCAGCGCCCTGAGACAGGGGCGCCATGCTGCCTGCCCTGGAGCTTTAGGTTTGCCCTTCCTGTGGGGAGCATTGGGGTTCCCCAGGCTTATCCCCACCTGCACCAAGAGCCTTTTGCCCAGTTCTGAGTATTTCCCTTTAAAAAAAAATAAAGTAACACCCCAGAAGCCAAGCATGATTTCTTCCTTCCTGCTGTAAGGAGCTCTGATGTGACTTCAAGTCCCCTGCCCACCCCAGACCCAGCCTCCCAGGGCTCGGTAGCCTGAGCTGCCGAAGTGCAGGCTGCAGAGAGAGAAGGGAGAAGGGAGAGGGCGGGAGGAGGAGCCAGCTCTCCCTGAGCCCCCACTGTGGCCCAGGCACTGCAGAGGCACTCAGCACTCGCTACCTGGTCCCATCAGCCTCCTCACGCACCTGGAAGCAGTAGCGATGTCTCCATTTTCAAAGGGAGGCGCTGAGGCTCGGAAGTTAAGCAACCTGCCCAAAGTCACGCTGCCAGGGAGCAGCAGAGGCAGCCTTCGAAACAGGCCCGACTGTATTCTCGCCCGTGCCCAAGGCTGGCGTTCAAATGAGAAAGGAAGCTCCTCCCGGGGCCTGGCTTCCCCCTGCCCGGGCTGGGAGGCAGTGGTTCGTTAAGAGGGGGTGAACGATCAAAGGGGGTCAGGGGTGATGGAAGGTGACTCGAACTGAAAGAGAGAATGAGAGTTGAGCGGGGCGAGGAGAACGGGCTGAGCTTTCCAGCTGGGGAGCCCAGTCGGTGATGGTGATGGAGCCCAGCTCCAAGATAGGACAGGGCAGGTCTGACGGGGAGGGGCTTGGTTTTGAAGACTTTCAGTCTCATTATTCACTTCTCTGTTCTTCGCAAAGAGCCTGCTGTGGGGTGGGAACTCTGTAAATGGTGAATGGGTGGGTGGTGGATGGACGGATGGACAGAATGTCAGCTGGGAGTAGGGGGGAGGGGAGAACACATTCACGGCCAAGGTCTCTCTGGGTCTCCACGGCACTCCCAGTGGGTTGGAGGGACATCCCCACTTGGAGTAAGTTCCCACCAACAAGTCACCTCACGCATGTGACATTCTCCCATGAACGGTATTCCTGCGTCTCCTCCTACTCCCCTCCCCTCTCCCCGCTCCCGCTCTCCCACACTCAACCCTCACTTCCTCCTCTGCTCCCTTTCCCATCGCCTGCCAGACCTCCAGAATAGTGGCTGTGAGCTCCATATTCCTTTGCTCATATCCACGACTCCAGCTGGCAGAGCCGGGGCTTAGAAAGGCCCGGGTCCCTGGAGGAAGCCGCCCATAGGCCTGGTGTCGAGGCGGTGCCAGAGCACCTGGCCACCCAGCCCCTGGGGCCCAGGGCTGAGCACCTGCTGGAGGAGAGGAGCCCGGCAGGAGCCTGCATTCCCCACCTCTGGAAAATGCAAAAAGGAGCAGCCCCTCGGGCCCCTGCCGGCTCCTGCTGCCCAGCCCAGGTTAGGGCCATAATTTCTCAGCAGTAAACTGTGGTTTCTGGTTGCCTTTCCTGCTGAATGATTTCAGTTGACTAATTTTGCATGATCTCGACACAGCATGAGAGAGTGCCAAGCTGAGGGTGAGGTGTGTGCACCGCGGGGAAAGGGTCGAATTAGAATCTTCAGAGCTCCCTCCACACCGGCCTCCGCCAGGGCCTGCCGTCTCTTTCCCACACCGGTGGTCGCAGGTCACCACCGACTGTGGCAGCACCTCCCCCTGTGTGTTTCTCCCGGGGGCTCCAAATGGGAAGGGCCTGTGGGTGGCTCCCAGGCTTGGGTCATGGACGGGACCCCCTTTGGTCAAGGTAGCAGGCCCTGCACGGGCGTTACCTCACTGACTCTTTCCCACTTCTGCCCTGCCACACACACACACACACACACACACACACACACGCACACACGCACACACTCACACATGCATACACGCCCTAGAAGCAGGCTCTGTCATCCCCAGTGAGGAAACAGTGGTGTGAACTTACCTGAGAGCCTCACCCAGGAAGGGCCGATGGAGTCTGGAATTGACGGACCTCCAAAGGGGAGTGTTCACGGCTTAAAAAGAAGGCATTGGGTCTGGATCGGGGATGGGACTCCAAACTGGAAGACCACCCCAGGAGAGGCGCAGAGTCCCCCAGAGGAACCCTGGGAGTTTCCCTGAAGCAGGAGGAACGGGGAAAAGAGGGGCCACGAGAAGTTGTGGAAGAAACTTGGACCCATGAGTTAGAGCTGCAAGACCCTTAGGGGGCTTCGGATCATCTTCATTTTACAGGTGAGGGCCACAGGAGCCCCAGAGAAGTCAAGTGACTTGTTCAAGGTCACACGGCAGGACAGCTGAGACCAGAACCGAGTGGCCCTGACCCACATGGCTCCACACTAGGCTGGGCCCCCCCACCCAAGACCAGCCCCACTCTAGCTCAGGTGAAGATGGGCCTGGCTGGGCCTGGAGAAAGTTGGAGGGGGGGTCCCGGGCCAGGGTCAGGTGGGGCGGCCACCTCTCCTGCTGTCCTACTCCCACTCATTACTATTCCTGGCATCGCCCCCTTCCTCCCCTCTCCGTGGAAACCCAGCAATGCCGAGAGCTGGAATTTGGATGTTTTCCCAGCATTTGGATTGTTAATTAAAACGAATAAATCTGCCACTTGGAGTTGGATTGAAGAGGGAAAAGAGTGAGGGGGGTAGGAGAGGGGGACTCAGGCAGAGGATCTCCCCACCCACCCTGGAGAGAGTCTTCCTTTCAGTCCTGCCTCCTGAACGGTTTTCTCTATTGGCCACTTACTCCTTCCTCTCGAGATGCTCCCAGCGGCGGGCCCCCACCCTCTCCCGAACCTCTCTGGACCCTTCTAAGAGGGCTGGAAGATTCATTTCTATGGCAAGGAACAGCCCACCGCCCGCTGCCACTCCCTGGGCCCGAGCAGGAAGCATGTGTGACCCAGCTGGGACTCACCTGGGTTCAAATCCCGGAACTGCCACCTGTCTCTGGAGTCACCGTGCGTCTCCCAGCGCCCTGTTTCTGACCTCCGACACACAGATCATCACTTCTGCTTGGAAAGGTCACCGCGAAGACGCCATGAGGACGCGTGTGCAAAAGAGCCTGCTACAGACCAAGTACTCTCTTTCTTGGCCACCATGGTGTCCTATCTCCGCTCCCTCTGTTCCCACCTGCCCAGTTCCTAGGGATTCCCACAAACGTTACATGCGATGAAATCATAACCACAGTACCGCCTCATATCTGTGAAGCAGCTATTTTAATTCTCAGAACTGCTTTGCTAGACTCTGGGGCGCTCTGGCTGGGCCATGCTGGTGTTTTATTCCTCTGAACTTTCCCAGGGGCACCCTGGCCCCCTCCCCCCGTGTTAGACACTCAGTGTGTCCTGGATGGATGAACGCAGTGCCCTCACGTCAGGAGAGGACCTCCACTCCGCTTTTCTGCCCAGCTCTGTCTGCTTCATCTAGTAGCAGCTTCTGCTTTCCTCAGGGAACTGCATGTTCCTTCCTCTTCCTCCTCCACAGACGGTCACATGACCTGGCTGGCCCAATGAGAGCCTTCCCCGGGATTTTTCTCCCTGGGCCAGGTGGAGAGCCCTCGCTCCTGGTCAGCAATGAGGCCAGAGAGTGGGCAGAACTGGCTGTGAGCACGACTCCCGCCTCTCTCACTGAAGAAGAGGGGGTCATGCGCACAAAAAGGAAGAGGTGACAGATGAAAAGTGGGTACCCAGGTCCACTGCTTCTGGCCTTCCTCGGACTGGGTTACAGGAGCAAATGGAACTCCCCATTTCTTCACTAACCAGTCAAGCTGGGGTTCTGCCCCCCACACCGACTGACCCACATACCCTCCATTATCTCATCTGATCGTCCCGATAACATCCCAAGCCAAGCCTGGAAGGATTACTGCTCCCCCTTTACAGATAAGAAGGTCAAGTCTTAAGAAAGTGAATTTACTTCCCGAGTCCACACAGCTGGTAACGGTGGAACCAGAACTGATAACATAGATTAACATTGATGGAAAGTGGCAGGTATTGTGCTTAGGGATTCATACGTCACCCCACACCATCAATGACTCAGGGATATCACTACCATCCCCGTCTGTCCTTACACAGAGAAGGGAACTGAGGCTGGAGCTACTGAGCAAATTACCCAAGGTCTCCGGCTAGTCGTTGGAGTCGGCTTGGGTCTGTCGGCCCAGGGCCCTTTCCGGCCTCAGAGGCTACCTCTCTGGGAGAGTCCCGGCTCCAGCAGTGGGAGACTAAGCACCAGGAGGTACTGACGCACCTACTGTGTGCGTGGTTTTGTATAAGACTGTACAGATCTGAGATGGCCAAGCTGCGTGCTCACCTCAGGAACCCAAGCATGTGTGCAAATCCCGCACACTTCGTAGTGCGGGTCCTGAGGTCTGGAAGAGGGTGAGGACTCCAGCGAGGGATGGGGCAGGGCCCGGGAAAGGGTCCTGGGCAAGTGGCACTTAGACATGGCCCTTAGTATCGGTAGTTTGTACCTGTGGACACGGTGTGGCCGCGGCGTGGTACAAACCACGGGCAGAGGGAAATGTATAAGCAAACACCTCGTGGTTTGAAGCCCGGGGTGCGACTGGATAGAAGGAAATGGACCCGTTTCAAGGGTAGTGCACAGGAATGGGAAAAGGCAACAATCCTAAGTTGAGGGCCTCGAATGCCAGGATTCAAAGGTGGGGCTTCTTTCTGCCAGCAGTGGGGTGCACTGGGAACTTTCAAGCAGGGCAGTGACGCAGCCTGACTGGAACATGAATGTGGCAGCCACACTGAGGACCAAGCAGAGGAAGGAGAGGCCACTGAGGAGGAGGTAGAGAGGCCTGGGGTGGGCCAGAGGAGGGCATGGGGAAGGGGATGGCGAGATGACCCGGCGACTCTGCAGAGCCGGAATCGCCAGGGAAGAGCATGGGGTAGCATGAAGAGCCCTGACCCGGGAAGCAGGCCAGGCTCGAACCCAAACAGCCTGCCTCCAAGGGCTGACGTACAGGTCACCAGGGCTGTGAGCAGACAGCCCTCAGTGGTCCGCAAGTGCACGCGTCAATTCATCGATGTTGTCCCGGGAGCTAGGACCCGGTCTGACACCTAGTAGGTGTTCAGTGAAAGCCATGGGGATGATGGGAGGATGAGTAGACAGGTGAGTGAATGAATGATCCAGTAAATGAATGAAAGAGGAAAGGAAGCAGGAAAGGGAGGGAGAGAAGGAAGCAGCCTTGAGCCTCTGTCCCACCACCCCCACGCCACCCCCACCCCAGTCCCAAGCCCCAACAGAGCCCTGGCACAGCAGCTCACCATCTACAAGCTTTGCTACCAGGTACCAGGAACTCCAAGAAAACGTGAACGCCCTTGACCTGCTGACCTCCATCCCACCCACCCGGTACTTACCCTACCAACTCCCCCAAGATACTGAGGAGAGCCCTGGGGAGATCCCAGACTAAGAATCCATGATCTACCCTGAGCCTTAGTTTCCTCATCTGTAAAATGGGGGCAGGGAGGCTCTGGCAAGGCGGTGGTTCAAGTCCCTTCCAGCTCCGCTGGCCTGTGAATGAACCACATCTTTCCAGGAGGTCATCTGTTTCTCTGGGGGGATGGTGTCGGGAAAAGGTGGCATCGGAACTAACTCAATTCCCCCCGGGGGGGGAGGTACCCTCCAAAGAGAGGTGAGATAGCACAGAGGTCAGCGTGGCTTCGGAGAAGCGGGCTGGAGGGGTTCTACAGTCTTCATGCCCGGCGCTGGGTCAGCTTGGGGAGGAACACCGCTCCCCTGGGCAAGCTCCTGTGGCTGTTGCAAGGACATGTTGGTTGCCCTCCTCTCCAGCCTGTGCTGACTGGGCGCCCCCCAACACACACATACTGATGTCCCCACCCTGCAAACCCACATCTCCCACCAACGGACCAGTCTGACCTCTGACCCCTGCGCGAAGCCCACAGGGGAAATGTGGAGCGGGGGCTTCTGTCCTCTGTTCCAGTTTCTCTCCGCTTCAACTGGGCAGGACTTGGGACAGCCAGGCTCCAGGGAAGGGCCTCTCTGCGAGGAAAAACAGAATTGGAGGGAGCCTGCCTCCTTCTCCAGCCGGATGGTGCTCTGATCCAGCTGGGCAGGGTTGGGGGGGCGGGGAGATCCAGGGGCCACAGGGCCCCCCAGAGGGTGCCGCCATGGTGGGAGGCCCCTCACGTGTGCAGATAGTAAAGACTTGGCTGAAGTCAGCTCACAGAGAGGGTGGTATGTGTTACCACGTAACATTTAATGCCTTAACACAAAAATTACAATGCAATATAATTGCTCTATTAAGAAGATAATCACAGGTTTATTTTTTAATTAATTCATAATATGCTGCAGACGGTGTGGTCTGCTAATGAGACCAAGTCGAAAGCTATAGGAGGAAGAGCTTATCCTGAGCCCGTGCGGGCGCTGCTGACACAGGGGGAATAGCTCATTCAGAAATGCCCAGGAGAGCCGGGGACCCGGCCTGAAAGCCCCGCCTGGCCCTTCCCCGCCCCCCCCCCCCCGCTTCCTCCAGGACAAGCTCTGCTCTCGAGCACACCTCCTCCTGAGACACCCTAAACTATGGACCCAGAAGGGAATGTCTAGATCCGCAGGCCAGACTCCTCCTGTCACCGCCCGGGAAGCCCCAGGCCCCGGGCAGCGAAAGAGCCCTGGGTCTGGAGTCGGGGAGCTGACTTTCAAACACACCCCTTTTCCTTATCACTGATTTGGCCTCAGAAAACTCAGCTCACGCTCGGGGCCTCGGTTTCCTCACTGGTGACATGGGCACAAGTGAAGCCTGCCTCGCCCCGTGCGGGCCCTAGTCTGACCACTGCCCACGCCTTCCCAGCCCCTTCCTCATGCCCTCTGGGTCCCCCCACTGGCCACCAGCAAATGCACCCGGTCTTCCTCTTTCTCTGAAGCTGCCCTTCACGCTGTAGTGGAAGACAATGGTTTCCCCCTGAGAACACAGTTCTCCCACAGCCCTTGCATTTGCCTCCTTGCCCCTGGGGTTCACTTCCCAGCGATGTCCCTGGCTTCTCCCTCCCCCTTCTTTGAGGGGTGCAGCTGCAGACCCCTAGCTCCCACCTCCCCTCTTTGCTGATGGGTTAGCATTCACTCACCATCTTCTTCTCCTTCCATCCCCGTCATTGGTCAGCCAGCCTCTGGGAAGGGGCCAATCAGGGCGCTGGCCTCCCCGTTCTTCAATCTGCTGAACACCAGTGACCTTCCGTCCACCCCATCTCACGCTCGTTCTCTAGGCCCTGAGTCGTCACACCTGCACCTGCCCTGAGGTCTTGACCATAACTCTGACCACCCCTCTCTCCCGCCACCCTGCGCACCCTGGCACCCCCACCGTAGCAGGGCGGTGGCCTCACAGAGATGCCCTTCTACCTTCTGACAGTCTACTGCCCTGCACGCTCCCTCACTCAGCCTGGACGCCACGGTCTGTGCCTCAGCCATTCCTCTGCAAGTGCGTGCCATGCCCTCATCCTTCTTCGCCTTGGTCACATGACCTGGAGGGCCCCTGACTTCGGTTAAACCTAACTGCCCGCCCACTGCGTGCCAGCGCCCAGCAGTGGGAAGCCACTACAGGAAATCAGGCAGTCGAGACGCCTGAGCCCATGTCGTCCGGAGGGTCACTCTCCCCGCTGGGCCCTCCCTGGGAAATTCATCCTCCCACCATCCCAGACGACCGCTCCCACCGTCTCGCCACGAACCTGCAACGCAGCCTCTCCTCCCTCGAATCTCACCTGGCGGCCTTGCTTCATAGGGAAAAATAGAGCCAGAAACAAAGATTCCACCTCGTCCCCTCCTTTCAGCTCTCACTTCCTCACCCGCACCCCAGCCCACGCACTCCATCCCCTGCCCCACGAGGATGCAGAGCCTCTGCTCCCACCAGCCGCCAACCTCCCCCCGGGGCTCCCTGACCCCCTCTTGCCAACTCTAGGACTTTGCTCCTGTCATCGTCCCCTTCCTCTCCCGTACCAGCATCACCCCTTGCTCTCCTGGAACATCCCATCACCACACAAACACGCCGGAACACAGTGCATCTCAGAAACGCCCCCGTGACTCCACAGCGCCTCCTGCTGTCGCCCCCTTCTCTCACTTGCCTCCATGGAAAACCTCCACTGCAGACTTGCCCAAGTTCACTCTCCCACCTCCTCGCCGCCCCCCCACCCTGTTCTCTCATCACCTCCAATTAGGCTTCATCACCTGTCCACTGAAACAGCCGTTATCAAGGTCACCTCCACTTAATAAAAGTCCATTGTCACATCTGTCCTCTCCTTGTTTAATCTCTCTGGAGTATCCATCATGGCCGGCCTCTGCCTCCTTTTTGAAATTGCTGCTTTCTCACCACGGCACACACTTGCATCTCCTTTCTAGGCTTCTCCGCTGCCAGGACCTCAATCTTGGGCCCGGTCCCCTTTGTCTGCACGTTCTCCCTGCAGGGGATCTCACCCGCTCACATGGCGCAAATCATCTGTCTGCTGATCACCTTCAATTTGCGTCTCCTCCTCTCATCGTTGCTTTGGCCGGCAGACTCATTTCTCCAGCTGCCTATTCAACACCTTCCCTTGAATATCTGAGGCATCTCAAAGTCAAACAGCCCAAAAAGAACCTTTGATGTCCCCTACGAATCCACTCCACCTTCTCCCTGCACGCCTTCTGTGTCTCAGGAAGTAGTGCCCCCACCTGCCGTTAGGTATGCAAAGAGTTCTCCTTGATCCTTCTTTCCATTGCAACAGACAATGACTCCTGTTGGCTCCGCCTCCTAAACATTCCCAAAAACCGGCTGTCTATCACCCCGTCCACCGCTACAGCCCTACCCCAACCTGTCGCCTTCACTTTTACATCTGTCCCTACCGCCAGCTTTCTAATGTGTCCATCAGATCCCGCTGTGTCACTGCTTAAATGCCCCACTGGCTTCCTGTTGCGGCCAGAATGAAACCCCAGCACCTGCCCCTGAAGCTGCAGACCTGGTTCCCCGGGGAGACTCGGAGCTGCAAGGCGGCGTGTGGCAGGTTTACTGGGGAGAGTGCACAGGACTGCACCTGTGGGGAAAGGGGCGGAAGCAGGACCGGAGGAAGGAGACGTGGGAAGGTGATGCAGTTGTGACAGAGGCTGGGCCAGTCCTGCAGGGGCTCTGGGGTAGGACGGCCCTTCTGAGTTGCCCCAGGCCGGGAGGCCAAGCACTCCCTGTACCACTCACCGCGTGACCTGTCGGGCAGTGGGCTACCTTCCCCGAGGCCTGGGCGTCACCCCATTTGGACCAGGACGCTCTCTTCAGCTGACTGCAGTGCTTAGAGGACTGAGCTGCCCACCTCCCAGCCCCGGAAGGAGGAGGAGCGCAGCCTGGCCCAGAATCCAGGGCCTCGCAGACCCTGGGTGACCTGGCCCCTCCCACACACACATTTCCCGCCACTCTCACTCATGTTTACTGTGTTCCAGCCGCGCTGACTGGCATTTGTCCCCTGAAACATGCCAATCTCAAGAACTGTGCTGGTGCTGCTGCCTCAGTCTCCCCACCTGTAAAATGGAGACAGTCATCACACCCACTTTACAGGGTGGTTGAGAGGATTAAATGAGTCAATATACACAAAGAGCAGGGCCTGGCACCTGGAGGCGCTCCCTAGTCCGGAGTGGTAATGGCGATGGCCAGGATGAAGACAATGAAAATAAAAACGGAGGGAACTCTCTTCCCTTTGCCCAGCTAAACACCCTAAAACACACAGGTGACCCCCCATTAACGACGTCGCGTGGATGCTCAGTAAACACCTGCGGACTGGCAGTGGCTGCACGAGTGAGCTCGGCACGTGGCTGGCTCACAGACGTGCCGGGTGAGCGTGCGACGAGCTCAGTGACCAAGGAGCTGTGTGATCTCGGTGAGCCACTTGCCCTCTCTGAGCTTCAGTCCATAATTCGTTCACTGGTGGAAGAGCATTCAATGTGCACTCACGCAACTGACCTGTACAGGGTCCCTGCCTGCCCACGCCTCAGGACCATTCGGGGGTCACAGGAGCTCCTTGGATTCATCCTCTGCGACCCCCTGACATGTCACCTCCCCCGTGAGGTCTTCCCAGATCCTTGCCCTCCCCAGCACCCCCACCACCATGAAAAATCTCTCTGCCTTCAGGTTCCCAAAGGCCTGCGTTCAGCCCTGCAGGGCGGTGCTGTCAGCTTCCAGAGCTTGTCCAGGCCTATCAGGTCCGCCCGCTTGTGTAACAGATGGTTGCTGGGGCCCTTTACAACCCGGAGGTGAGAGGCACAGGCAGTATTAGCTCCATAGTAGTGGACACGTCGTTCGAATATAAATCAACAGGTGCCCTAACTGTAATAAAAAAGTAAAAGGGAGGTTATTCATAGTAAAACACGTATTTTGATATGGAAGCGCTGGGGCCCAGCAACACCGAAAAGCACAGCGAAAAAGTCCGAGCTGAGACCCACGTGCCGGGTCAGGACGAGGGCCGGTCTCGGGGACAACTGACACCCGGGGTTTGTGTCCAGGGCTCAGAGGACACAAAAAAGCGCTGCCGTCGGAATGAGATTCTCCGAAACGATGGGTAACTCTGGGTAACATTTCCCACAAAATGAAGTGCAATCTTTCTTCAATTTATACAGCCGTTGTACTCATGGAAAACTCTGCGTATTAAATCCGTGACACAAATACTTCATGTTTGTATAGAAAACAGTGCGAGGTTCCAGGCTCAAATAATTCCCAACAGGCTTTTGACCTGAATGTCAACCAGGATTTTTGAAAGTTGTGCCACAGGTCCCACCGGCCGCCCCCGGGCCTGCCCACTAAGTGCCATCCCCTGTAGGAACTGTGACCGTTCCCAAAACTCTCCCTGAGAGACGGCACTGTCCCCGTGGAGAAAGAACTTCTGTTCTAGTCTGCGTCTCTCTCACCTGGCCGTGAGAGCCAGGGGGCTCACGGACCTCTGCCGTCCATCAGTGCGTCCCCCAGACCTGGAAGGGGCTGGCACATCGTAGGTGCTCGACAAATACTGATCACCGAAGTGTCTGCGGGTCACCCTGCCCGTATCCGTGGTCAACCCCCAAGGTCGCCTGCCAACAGACGTCCCCACAGCTGCCTACACCTCAGCTTGCAGGCGTCCTCTGGCCCCGGAGGTGCCAGCCCACGCGAAGGAGAAGCCAAAGGGCCAGGGAGCTAACACCCGCGGACACAGCCCGCCACAGAGAGGGGTACACTCCCCACCCCCTCCCCTCTCCAGGGGACCCGTGTGAGGCACACGGGATAGTGTCTCAGAGGGTCCCCAGGAGGCGGAGCCCAGCTGCCCACAGAGGTAGCCCTGCCCCAACACACCCCGCCTCGCCCCCACTCCCCAGGGCTTCCTGGGCACCCAGGTTCTGTTGCTGGCACTATGCTACGTGACAAGCCACCGGAAATGGCTTGCAACAGCAATTCTGCCCCAATTCTGCGGCTTGCCGAGACTCTCCTCTGCGGTTCTACTGGATCTCCCTCCTGCGGCTCCCTGCAGCTGGAGGGGTCGCTGAGCAGGGAGCTTGAAGCTGGCCTCACCTGTGTGTCGGGCAGGCGGGGCCGGCCCTTGGCCAGGAAGACTGGCCCCCTCCTCCTGCTGGAGCTGGGCTGGCTTCCCTGAATGACAGCTCGGGACAGCACCCCAAGGCGGCAAAGGAGGAAGCTGCAAGCCTCTTGGGGCCTGGGCCCCGGGGGCAACCAACACTCTCTTTGCAGCACAGTGCAGGTCACGGCAAGTCAGAACCACCGAGGGGTGGAGAAGCGGCCCCTCCGGGCAGTAAAGGGGCGTGCGTGCGTGCAGGGACGGGAGGGACATGGCACCATTGAACACTCCTCCACCTGGGGTCTGCTCAGTGGGGAGGCGCGGGGCAGGGGGTATAATCCTAAATGAAGACATCGGCCGAATTAGACAACGCAAGGTGCAGACGAGTGTCTGCTGGCGCGACGGGAGGGAGACGGTGCCGCGTGAGAAGCGCCGTGGGCCCACCAGTGCTGACGTGAGCACACAGCTCACAGACCCGGGCCGGGCAGCCGGCGAGGCTTCTAGGCATCTCTGCTCCTCTGTCAAACTTGTCTTTTTCCATAAGACGGCAAAATTCACCAAAACTACAATTCCTTACAACGGAACACAAATGATGTGCGCCACGTGCCCACGGGGGCCTGCCACTCAGACAGGTCTCTGGAGGTCATCAAGCCTCTTCCAGAAACAAGCTGCCTTGAGACGACGCCTCCGTGGTGTGCCCCCGTGCCTGCCGAGCCCGGGGTGGCAGCTGGGGACCCCTCGGGGCGGGGTGGGGCCAGGAGGCAGCCCGCGGTCCTCAGAGAACTCTCTCCAAGCAGCCTCAGCCGGAGAAAACAGACACCCCACGGCAGCAACGGGATGAAGTTCAGCGTCAGGGAGAACACCTCTTAACATCGGGGCCATTTTTAGGGCCCGGCACAGGCTTGTCCCCTCTGCCTGGGAACAGAGGGAAACCCTGACTGGGACAAAGGCGGGACGAGAGCAGCTGTGTTCCGAGTGAGTGGGGTTCTGGGGCGAGCGGGAGGCTGCCCCCTGAGGAGTGCAGTCTGCTGGGAGACACACACTGCCTGCCCCGGAGGAGCTGCCGGTCTGAGCGGGGAGACAGCGTTCCGAGGTCAAGGACTCGGTCTGAGGGAGGGAGACGGACACGGCAGAGATGGACTCGCCGAGGCTCACGCAGAGGGCGCCACACTCGCGCGCGTCCGTGCTGAGAAGAGCAGTGTGGACGCAGGAGGAAGGACGTGGGTCAATCCTGGAGATGCCCCCGAGGAGGAGATGCGTTCAGATGTGGCTTTACCTCCTTAGACACTGCCTCGGGGACGTTTCCCAGAGCACGGGAGCGCAGGTCTGTGCGGCTGGGGGGGCCGAGAAAGAGCAGCTTATTAATTTAATCCTTAGCAAATTCACCAAATTGTCAGTGGAGTTGCAGGGAAGTGGCTTCCGGGAGAGCTGGCAGCAGCCGTGGGGGGAGCAGGCAGGGAAGGAGGAGGCCGCATGCCCCACGCCCCTTCCCCGGCTCCTCCTGGCGGGGGGGCCCCTCTGTCCCTCCTCTCGGTCTCTTCTCCAGAAGCGGAACCTGAAAATGGGTCAGGAAGGACCTCAGCCACTTCGGCCACGCGCAGAAATGACCCTAAGATACTGAGCAAGTGCTTCCAGTGCTCCGGGTGCAGAGCATACATGAATTCATCTCATCTTTTTTTTTTTCACTTTTTCTCCAGCTTTATTGAGCTATAATTGACAAATGAAACTGATCATTTCATCTTCATAAATGAGGCAGGAGTTATCATGACCCTCGTTTTACAAATGGGAAAACAGAGGCTGGAGCTCACCTGTGGTCCAAGGTCACGGAGCTCGTAAACGGGAAAGGCAGGAGGGGTCCGAGCCTGGCTGCGGGCGGTCTTAGCCTCTCCGGGATCCCACTCTCCCACATCCTGTCTCTGTCTCTCTGTTGTGTGTGTGTGTCTCTCTCTCTCCCTGTTGGCTTCTGTCAAGAGGAAAAGGGATTAAGGAGACCCAAGTTCCTCCTCCCCCCCCAGGAGGGTTACGGGCCTGCCATGCTGTCCCCAAGTGTCCTCCTGGCCATCTGCCAGCTTCAAAGCAGCTTAGCCACTCAGTGCCAGGATGACCGCCTCCCTAACTCCCTTCCCATCATCCCCCACCCGCCCTCCCACTTCCATCCCTCTCTGCCTCCCAAGTGGCTGGATGAACAGATGAAAATCTGCACTTCCCCTCAAGCCTCCTGGGACGGACGGGTCCCCGGCCTTCCAGCCTTCCAGCCTTCCAGCCTTCCAGGGACGCCCCTGCTTGCATCGTGAGGCCTGTGCCCAGTGGCCTTCTGGTTAGAGAGAAGGCTTCTGTGAGCCCGCCCGAGCCGGGCCCGGCGTCCAACTCTCAGTCCCCACGGAGGCCCACGCCAGTTAACCTGCGTGGAGGGTTCACTGATTAGCAGATAAGAAATGAGAAACCGCCTGACCAACCGGCAACCCCACCCAGGCCACTGTCCCTGGTCCAGCTCCAGTGCTTCTCCAAGAGAGTCCTCATCACCATCGTAATGTGAGGAGCATATGCAATGAGGTATCAGAGCAAATCCCCAGCATTTAAATTCATTAACAGTCACTAGAAGTCTTCTGCGCGGAGGTAGAATTATCGTTAAACTGCTTTTAACTCGCCAGCTGTGCACTACACGGCAGAGGAGGCTGGCTCTGGGGCTGGGGGCGGGGGCTGGAGGGGGCTGGCATCTGGGGGCCCACGCTCCAGCCCAGGGGTGGCTGTGTTTTCTAGATTCTGTGCAACACCCTAATGATGAGTGAAAAATTCAATCAACCAGCTGGCTTGTCCACTTAGGAACAAACAGCCTTCCCGACTGATATTGATGTGGCAGCGTGGTTCGGGTTAAGTTTCGTGACCCTGCGTCTCCTGCTCGGCGTCTGATGGATGACGGAGGAAATGGCTCTCCCCTCCCAGGCGTGGCGTGGCGGCCCTCTGCCAGGCCGGACCCTGTTCAGGCAGCAGGCGCCCCCTCCAGGAAGCATTTCCGACACTCGCCTCCTCTCCCAGGGGGACCGGCCGGCCGTGACCTTGCTGAGCTCTGTCTCCTCTGCACACTGGAGAATCCTCAGAGCCCAGCCAGCAGCTGGCATGAGAGAGATGCCCCACGGAGATTCACTGAATGAATTAATTGATCAATTAATTGTTCCTCTCTGCCGGCCGTGTCAATCGCAGGGGCTGACTCATAGTTTCTCAATAAATATTTGCTGAATAAATGTTGACTGATAGGTAAGTGGTCGGTGCAGGGGCGGGGTGGAGAAAAGAAGGTTAGGATTCAGGAATTCCGTGCTTTATTCCACAAATATTAATTGAGTCGCTAATCAGACGATGGTTAATATTTATATTGGGTTTCCTATCTGCAAAGCACAAGTTCACTCATTTAATATTTATAACAGCACTGTGTGGAGAATTCTACTAGTCTCAGTGCTCAGGTGTGGAAGCTGAGGCTCCGAGGGTCTGAGTGTCTTGGCCGAGGCTGCCCAGCCGCTGAGCAAGGGAGTGGGCACTGGACTCCGCAGGGTCTGGGTCAGGACAGCAAATTTATCCCGTGGACATAAAATATGGGTCGTGTGTGTAATTTTAAGTTTTCTAAGATCTCTGTCCCCAAGTGACAATAAATGTGAGATTAATTTTAAGAAGACACTTGACTTGACCCACTATGTTCAAAATATTTTCTGTTTAACATATAATCCATATAAAAAAAGAATTAACGAGATATTCTGCATTCTTGTTTTCATGCTGAGCTTTCAAAACCCGGCATGCATTTCACACTCACGGCTTTCTCAGTGTGAACTCAACTTCGGAAGTGCTCGGCGGCCGCGGGCGGTGAGCGTCCCGTATCGGAAGTCAGCGGGGGCGAGTCGGGATTCCCCGCCGCCCGCTCCACCGCCCACGCCCCTCGTGCGCGCGCAGCGCGGGGCACCGCGGACACGAGATGGACCGGGCACGACCCCTCCAAGGAGCCCACAGATTTCTGGGAACGATCCACAGGATTTGAGGACGGGACGCGACACGTGTCTGGTGAGATAAGAGGCGATGAATCAGCGCGAGAGGACTTCCTTACACAGAAGGAGGCCTGGGCTCAGGGGCTCCAGGCAGTCACGGAAGCTTCCAGAAAACAGCACCCTGAAGTGTGCATCCAAGTGAGCCGGCTCGGTAAAGACGCAGGGAGGGCTCAGCAAAGGCCCGCGGTGGGAGAGGCAGCAAACGCACAAGGCTGCGGGCTGTCCGCGCGGAGCGGCGGGGCAGGAGTCTGAGGGGCTGAAAGCTGAGGCTGGGGCAGTGGGCAGAGGCCAGAGCACAGCAGCTGCGTGTAAGCCACACCTGAACTTGGCCCTGAGGAACGTGGGGAGACACTGAAGGATTCTACACGAGAAAGTGAGGGACTGACAGGTGCATTTCAGAAGTGAGACAGAGGAGCTTCTCCTGGAAGCCGGAGGCTGGGGCCCAGGCCTGGGTGAGGCTGCAGAGGCCAGGTCCCGCGTTGGGAGGGGCGAGGGAAGAAAGGCAACGGGGCTTGCTGACGGTATGGGGTGGGGACTGAGCAGAGACTGGACCCCCAGGGTTCTGACCGGGCCTGGCAGGAGGAGTCCCTCAGGGACACCCGCCTTGGCTGGTCCCCACCCCTAGAACGACGGGCCACAGGGCAGGACCTTGACCTACTTCAGGCCCAGGCCAGAAAAGGAGTTCAAGATCATCATTCTCAGATGATTGTGTAAATCCCTCCCATCCCACAGTCCATCCCCAAGCACACCCCACCCACCCAGCTACGCACACACATACACGTGTGGGTTGCGCACACACATGAACTGGTATTCCCAGCGTGGCCGGGCAGACACCTCACTGTTCGGACACTGAAGACCGACGAGCACCGAGGCTGCCGGCCCCTCCCCCGCCCCACGAGCCAGCGCCTCGGAGCCCCGCTTGTTCACTGTGCGGTAAGGAGGGCCCGGCACTCCCGAAGGCGGGCACTGCCGTTCTGGGACATTAGCTTCCTATTAGGAGTCACTTTCCGCTGCAGACACAAGCATAGCGGGGAGGAGGGCGGGCAGCCTGGGGCTGGCCCGGCTGCGGGGAGAGCGGTGCGCCCCCAGGAGCACATGCTCACTCTCTAACGAATTCACCTCGTGTGCTACAGGGAGCCCAAGAAAGGGGTGAAGGACGTGGTAGGAATACTCGAGAGTGAAGAAAAGCTCCTAGACTAGAGACAGGTGAGTGCGGGAGGAACACCTGCATCTGCAGGTGGGGAACCTGAGGCTCATCGAGGGGAGAAGAGCTGCCTGAAGTCCGGATGGGGTGGGGGTGGGGGAGCTCCTCCTGGTGTAGCTCACCCTAAGCCCGGAGCCCTGGTGACCCCTTATCTGGCCAAGGGGCTTACCCTGAGAGGACGTGGGGAGTGGAGGGTGTGACAGGGACCTGGGCCAGGTGGCCTGGGGAGGGGGGACAGGTGGGAGCCAGCAGAGTGGGAGGCCCCCTTCAGTCACCTCTCAGGCCGAGACTAGCAAGGCGGTGGGCGGGTGCCCCCTGAGGTTGAACAAATGTCTTCCTCTTGTTCCGGAGACCAAAGGGTCTGGACGGGAACAGACGCCAGCTGCTGCCGGCCCCTTCCCCACAGGCACAGGCCAAGCTGGTGTCCTACTTGGGCAGGTGTGTCTTCACAGGGCCCACTCTGCCACACACGGACCCACTCCTGCAGCTCAGGGCACCGTCAGGCCCACAGATGTACACGCACAGCGGTGCGGGCACAGCAGGGGCGGGTGGGTGCCCGAAGTGACAAAATGGCCCGCCAGCAGCCTCTAGAGCCGCCAGAGGGGCCCTGGCCCTGATCGAGCAGGGAGGGGGCCCCAACAAGGAGCTTTTCCAAGCTGGACTAGTCTTATCATCACCCTTTTTGATAACAAACATTTTGGAATGGCCCCTTGGAATAAAATGAAATTCTAGAAAATATAACCTACTTCCATGTGCAATTTTAAATGCCCTGATTGTAGCATAGAGGAGAAATAGATGAGGGACGATGATAATACAATAACGTGTATCTCACCGGGCTTGCGCACAACCACCCACGAAGACCCACGCACGAGTCAAACGCTCGCCCCTGAACGCATCGCGGACACCACGTCTGCAGGCGCTGACCAATCGGGCAGGTTCTCGTCGGGACGGCGGCACTGGGAGCAGCGCTGCCGCCTGAGATGCGGGTTCCCGACTGGTACACAATTCTTAGCAAAATGCTCGTCAAAACAAGGTCTCATCGTCCACATCTGCAGGGAAGATCATATCCATACATATATGAATCAAGTCATGTGGAACCATGTCAGTGTCAGAGAAACACACAC
Source organism: Micronycteris hirsuta (assembly GCA_004026765.1). Lineage (NCBI taxonomy): Eukaryota > Metazoa > Chordata > Mammalia > Chiroptera > Phyllostomidae > Micronycteris > Micronycteris hirsuta. The sequence continues at coordinate 4,529 of PVJI01006943.1, read as the reverse complement.
AGGTGTCTTACCTACGTGACACCTGGCAGGACCTGTCATATCTTCAGTCCTGCCCACTAAACACCAGAGTGCCCTCAGAGAGCGGCGGTGGCCCCAGACACCCCCTCGGGGGTGGTCCTACCCTCCTTGAGCACCTCCACCTCGGGCCCTGTCTGCGGCTCAGTGTCCAGAGGGCCGCCACCCACCTCAGTGGGATGAGGGCGAGGACACAGAGGACAAAGAATGGGACACCAGTTCGAAAAACAGCAGAGCCTGTGACCCAGGTGAGTGGCGTCGTTACCGCAGGGGCGAAGGCTGGCGGCAACAGCTTGAGCATCTACGTGCTTGAAGGAGACACGTCCAAGCTTAGCACCTGGCGCGCATCACCTGTGAGGCAGGTCTTGGGGTCCTCTTTGCACAGGGTGGGGCCTGAAGCTCTGGGAGGGTAATTACTGGAGTCCAAGTTTATCTGAATCCAAAGGCCTTTCTCTTTCGAAGACCCCTCTTGGCCTCAGGAAAGGCTCCGGGAGGAGCGGGTGTCTGCACTGGTGATCATTTCCTCCAAGCTCAAAGACAAGCTTTCCAGCAGGCAGAGATGGGACATGGGGGCACCCCGGGGGGGCCAATGGTGTGGGCGAAGGCATGGAATGCACATCGGGCAGCGTGAGGCCTGAGCTCCCCGGGGAAAGGGACCGTGCGGGGCTGTGCTGGGTTTTCCCGGCAACAGATGGCCTTGGATGTTCAAGGAAGGAGTTTGGTCTTGACCTGGTAGGACTAGGAGCCACTCAAAGTTCTTGAGTTTGGGGGAGTGAGGTGCCCGGATCTGCCTTTCTGCGATGCCCTGGAGGAGGCTCACCGGCCTTTCTTCTCCAGGCCCCCAAACGAGGCCCCGCTCCACACCCGCTCGTAAGACAGGGCTCTTCCTGGGGCGCATGCTGTCTAGGAATTCCTCCCAGCCTCCTCCAGCCGTTTTCAAGCCATAATTAACTGTACAGTAACGAGGATCTAATTGCCTTTCCCCCGCCAGCACCCCAGAGAGGATGGGCTGTACCTGGAAGAAGGTGTATTCAGAAGAAACAAGTTAATTAACACCCTCAACAAAGAGGCTGCTAATTGCATTGTTTCCATGACTTGGGAAGACACTTTTTTGGAATGGGAGTTTCTGCCTTGGACTTGTTGGAGGGGGAATCAGGGATCTCGAGGCAAAGAGGCCTGCCCCCTCTTCTGCCCCAGAAGAGAGCTGCAGCAACTGCCTTCGTGGCTGAGGAACGGAGTCTCCATTTTTCTCTGGGAGAGCCGAGAACCCCCCAGTCTTCTGGTCCCCGTGTTACATGTGGACAAACTGAAACCAGAAAGGGCACCAGGACTTAGAGGCGCGGCAGCTTGGGCCCCTTTCCACGTCTGCCATAAATCTGACAGGGAAGGAGGAGAGGACAGGGCTGGACTAGGGCAGGTTCTCCCCCAAAGGTCTCTCCACTCATGAGGAAGAAGTGCGTGCAGACTGGTGGGGAAGGCCCTCGGCTCCAGGGGAGTGTTAGGAAAGCCTGCTGAGAGGCTGGTGAACTTGCCTGGGGCTGCCACCCTCCCCTGGCATCTGCCCACCTCACTAGGGAACCTGACAACCAGTGGGGTTTGGGCAGGTGGGGATCAGCCCCAGGGCTGCAAGTCCTAGCCTGGCCCTCCTGGGGACACATGGCCCTCACAGCCAGGGCCTACATCAAGTCCTTGAATAGGAAGGGGCTCTAATTGCTTCCCGAACATTCAGCCTAGACACCAAAGAGCCAGCAGTACATATCTCACACTTGACAGGCCACAGAGTCTCTGCCCCAACTGCTACTTCTGCCCTTCCAGAGAGAACGGAGCCAGGGACGGTGCACAAACAAGCAGGCATGGCCTCAATGCAATAGAACTTCACGCACAAGAACAGGGGGTGGGCCAGGGCCGCCCACAGGCAACAGCTCTCCAGACCTGGGCTGGTGAAAACTCCCTGAGGGCAGCAGCCACCTACTGCCTCCTCCCTGCCCTCCTGTCCTGGGCACAGGTGAACATGTGGGAAGGAAGGGAGGATGTAACTCTTAGCACAGGTCCAGGGATGAGGTTCCAAATCTCCCTCCTGCCTGGGCACACAAGAGGGGCTCCCTGTGCTGTTGGCACTTGCCAGAGAGTCCCCTGTGGTCCCCAGATCCAGAAGCCCCCGTGTACCTCCCCTCTCCCCTCCCCCAACACTTTTCATGGTTTGCTGTCCGAGTGAGGCTCCCACCCTTGTCAAATCCGCTGGCCTGGAAGCCTCTTGGTCTGGGGCCCTGGCTCAATTCCCAGTCTGCGGGCTTCCCCTGGGAGATGCCTCCACCAGTGTCTCTCCGCAGCCAGACAACCCCGTGGCAGGGCCAGGGAGGGAGAGAGGCACCAGCAGGCAAGCATTCTGGGAAAACCCAGAAACGTGATGACTGGAGGGGAGAGCCCAAGCAGCTGGATGCAGCAGAGCTTGGCGGCAAGCCTATAACCAGGGCAGGAGGGACGAGCAAGCAGCAGGGGCTGGGCTCCAAGGGTGGACTCCGGGCTCTCCCGGAGGCTGAGAGAGTTCCCAGGGGTCCCAGTTCCGAAAGCTGGAGGTTTGGGGAAAGGCCCCAGGACAAGGAAGAGGTATGTACAGAGCACAGATCAAAGGGTGGAATCAGAGCTGGAGATGGGAAAGAGCCCAGCACCAGCTGCCTTCGTGCTGGCTGGGCCCCATCGGTCTCAGCCTTCCCCAACGGCCCTGCAACCCAGATACTCTGGGGAACGTCCCTGAGCACCGAGGAAAGGGGGGTCGGCAGGGTGGCGAGCAGGGTCAGCCCAGCTCAGGGGGCCATGATGAACAGAATCCGGAACAGGCCAGGGTTGGCCGACCCCCAAGGAGGATAAGGCCTCAGCACCTTGCAGGATCCTGCTCAACTCACCCTAGTCCAAGGAGAGGAAGCCACCAGAACTTAGGCTGCGGGCGTCTCACGTGAGAAGCATCACACCCGACCGGGAAGGCATGAGGCCCTTGAAAGCTATTACCAATGGTAGATGCGCCAGCAGCCAGGCACGGTCCCAGAGCTTACACGCGGCATCTCATTCCACTCTCCGGAACAGCCTTATAAGGTGGGTACTTTTATTCCCATTTTACAGATAAGGAAACAGGTTCCAAGATATGCAGCCATCTGTTCAAATCCCACAAAGCCAGTGAGTGTCAAGGTTGGATTCAAACCCAGTTCTCTCTGGCCCCCGAACATTTCCCACATGCCCCAAGATGAAATTAAACCTTACTGCCCAGCATCGACCATGGATGCCAAGCGCAAAAAGCTAGTACAGCTGAGTGGCGGGCACCAGGCAACCACAGCCTGGGACGGCCATGCTGCATCTCCCAGCACGCGCGTGCGCGCGCGCGCACACACACACGATCCACCCAAAATGCCAACAGCAGCTCCTCCTGGCGCTGTGCTCACCACTGAGGAAAGGAACTCAAATCCCAGCAAGTGTGAGACCCCGGTGTCCACCAGCAAGCCAGCCAGCAGGCCAGCGGCCTGGCACGTCCCCCGTCGCACATCCGCTCACCTCACTCCTTTACTTTGCAGACAAGAAAGCCCAGGCCCAGAGAGGGGAGCTGAGAGGCAAAAGGTCACAGAGCATGCTGGGGGCAGACCCCAGTCCAAGGAAAGAGAAGTCCCCACGCCCCCTCGAGGGTGCCCTCCCTGTGCATGCTGGTGGCAGTGCCACCACTCGAGTCTGTCCTCAGGAACAGCCATCTTCAACGTGCGACACGAACGGCAAAACCAAGCATGCCCTTTGACCCGGAAATCCTCCTTGGGCGAACCGACCCCTGGGAAATAATGCAAAAGGGGGAAAAGTCATTTGACAAAGACGTTCACGGGAACAGTTTGCAAGATTGAAAACCTGGCCGCCGCCCAAATGCCTAACAGTAGCTGTAAGCAAACGGCAGTCACATTAATGCGCCGCGGTTCTTAAAAATGACAACTCCGCAGACTAAGTGAGTACAATGGAAACGTCCGTGTGACATCCTGTTAAGTGGGGAAAGCAGACAATGTCTTCACACGCTCGTTACGAGCGAGCGAGACGAGCGGCTGCCCTAACGAAGGCCGGGGAGAGGAGGAGGGAGGCAACGGACGACGTTCCGTCGCAGAGGGGGTCTTTCCCTGAGAGCTGTTCAGGGTCAGCATGTTTTTACGTTTTTTTAAGTTGCCCCACAGCAATGGAGAACTAGCGATGGGAGAACAACACTCCCACACCCACCAGGCAGGGTCCCGAAGCTCCCTTCCCACCCCGCTCCCCGGAGACGCTGTGGATCAGCCTCTGTCTCCCTCCACCCGTCTTTTCAGAAGGATGCTGCGGTGACATCTGAGGTTGGAAATCCTTCCGCCTGTCTACCCATCTCCTCGAGACTTTAGCAGAAGTGAGGACAGGCTGTGGAGGCATCTCACCACGAATCCTAAAAGAGATGGAACCGCAGGTCAGAGGGGCGGCAGAAAACACACACAACAATGGGGGAAAGTGAGGCGGGGTTGGGG
>PVJI01006942.1:0-82117 GCA_004026765.1 Micronycteris hirsuta | reverse complement strand
TTTAGTGAGACTCGAAGAGCTCCAAGATCCAACATGATCCTAAGGACTAGACTATCTCATCACCCCTCAGCAGCACAAACTGTCCCACCAGCACAGCTCCATATCTCAACTCCTCCACCTTGTGACCTCTGTATCTTCTATCTGTGGTACTTCCCCTTAGCTTCTGTTTGCCTCTCCCTAGTCACTACTGACTCCATCCTCACATCAATTTTCTGAGACAATGTGCATAGCCCAACTCATCACCAGCATCATCAGGTCACCTCCCAGATCACTGGCATGCCTACAGATTGGCTTTGGGTTAAGGTCCCACCCTGATTTAACCAACTATGACCACCAATATTAGAAGTCTGGTCCTATGGTAGGTAACACAGCACGCAATGCTTGTGTAAGGTAAGACTTAAGAATGGCTGGGGCAATTTCCTTCATAGAGACTGTGAGCTAACAGGAAAGAAATGTCTCACAACCATGTGAGTCAGCCATTGATATTTAAGAAACACATGGAAAGCACTGTCTGCTAATATAAATAGCAATGGTTTTATGGACAATTAATGATTTAAAAAAATCTTCACAAAACAATGACAAGTTCATTCCCCCAGGAAGCTAAGCCATAGCTACTTTCCCCAAAATCATCAGAACAGCGCTTCAACGGAATGTAATCCTTTAAGTGCCTAAATTATATATTTCACATCTATGTCTAATATTATGATTATTTTACCAGAAGTCATCTTACTGAAGTCACTAGTGATATTGCTATCACATTCACATTGCTGGGGAAAGATCACTGGATGTTAAAAACCAAAAGAACAAAATATCATCTCACAATAACCACAGCACCTACAATCAAAAAGTAAAAGTCAAATCATTTATTTTGCAAAAAATATTCAATGTGGTGACCATTCACAATATAGTATTTTATCAGTATTTTATCCTTCAGCAATCTACCACATATGTTGAAAACAATTCATTTTCATCTAAGACCAAGAAATTCTTTTAATATAGGCATTATCCCACAGAACATCTACCTGGTTTTTATTTCCTAGTAAAAGGCCTCACGGTGGTTAATATTCAAACATAATAGAAAATCCAAATGTCTAAATACAAAATTTGTATAGCCCATGTTTAATAGGAAAAATATGTATTAACATCCTAAAAATTCCATACATTTTTAACAAAACAACTTTGAGGAAAGGGTCAGTTATATTCCAAATACAAATGGCAGAATGTCAGAAGCATGTGTTCTTTGAAAAGTGAGAAAATGTCAACCAAGAGGATGTGCATCCTGGAGCTGGTGAGGATCAAAGAGGCACCATCATGTTACATACAGAAAGCATGGTGTTAGTTTATTACTTAAGAGTTACTTTTCTGTCTGTGGCCAAACCGCCCAGGGCGCACCTGATATCATCTGGTCTCGGAAAAGTTATCTTTCTTACCTACATGTAAGGCTTCTTCCTGAGTTTGATTACATTTTAATTACACTTAGAATTAGGGGAATTTGGGTTGAAATACAAATTCCAAATTCCATATTGTAACATTATCCATTTAAAATAAAAAGAAAACAAATCAGATTAATACACCAGTCATGAAACAAAGAGGCATCACGGACTCCCTAATATAATGCCGCAAGAGCAGAGCATCGCTACTGCCAAAAGCAGCCTTCTGAATCTAAGTAAGAAAACATCGGACAAACCCTACACTGAGGGGCATTCTAAAAAGTAAGTGGCCTGCCCTGACTGGTGTAGCTCTGTGGGTTGGGTATCGTCCCACAAACCAAAAGGTCACTGGTTCGATTCCCCGTCAGGGCACATGCCTGGGCTGCCACCCAGGTCTTCATTGGGGGTGCATGAAGCAACTAATTGATGTTTCTCTCTTGCATCAATATTTCTCTCCCACCCTTCCCATCTCTCTAAAAATAAACAAATAAAATCTTGAAAAAAATAAAAAATAACTGGGCTATATTCTTCAATACTGTCAAGGTCAAAAAAAAAATAAAAGAGGAAGACTGAGGAACTGTTCTAGATTACAGGAGAAAAAAGAATAAATCACGAAAACCAAACACATTATATGATCCTAGGTTGGATCCAGAATCAGAAAAAATAACTGATTTTGCTATAAACATTAGTGAGACAAGTGGCAGGGTAAGGTCTATAGATTAAATAAAATTAATACTGAGTTGGCCAAAAAGTCCATATGGATTTTTCTGTAAAATAAAGGACATTTTTCATTTTCACCAATAATTTATTGATTTGGATATTATGAGTATGTCGGCTACCTCCCACAATTGGCTTCTAGTGAGTAGAGGCCAGGGGTGCTGCTAAGCATCTTCCATGCATAAGACAGCTTCATAACAAAGAGTCATTTGGCCAAGATGTCCATAGTACCAAGAAATTTCGCAAACCACTTCTGATACATTCGATCAGTCACAGCACCTTCTCCATACACTACACAAACTTTTTTTTGCATTTCACTTGTGTTTTTACCTTTCCTAAAATAATAGAGCATAATATGCCAAAATGTTGCATATTATCTTCAATACTAAAATGGCTACACAAAAATTCACCAAATTTTTTTTAAGATTTTATTTATTTATTTTCAGAGAGAGGAGAAGGGAGGGAGAAAGAGCAATGTATGGTTGCCTCTCACATGGCCCTCACCGGGGACCTGGCCCGCAACCCAGGCATGTGCCCCGACTGGGAATCAAACCGGGATCCTCTGGTTCCCAGCCCATGCTCAATCCACTGAGCTACACCAGCCGGGCAAAATTCACCAATTTTGATAAGTTGTTTTTTTTTTTAACACACGCTGATATGACAGCTGTCACAATACAATCTAACAAAATTGTTTCAAATGAAGTTAAAGACAACCCAGAACTGCTAGAGCCATCGCACAGAAAACACTAAATGAACTTTTTGGCCAACCCAATATATCAATATTAATTTCCTGATTTTGGTGACTTACGTTACATAAAAGAATGTTTTTATGTCTGCAACTTATTCTCAAATGTTTCAGAAAAAAATATAGAGAAAGAAGACAAATAAACAGTAAAAGGTTAACATTTAGGTAAAGTTATACATGAATTCTTTTTTTTTTTAAAGATTTTATTTGTTTATTTTAGAGAGAGGGGAAGGGAGGGAGACAGAGAGAGAGAGAAACAGCAATGTATGGTTGCCTCTCACATGGCCCTCACTGGGGACCAGGCCCGCAACCCAGGCATGTGCCCTGACGGGGAATCGAACTGGGACCCTCTGGTTCCCAGCCCGCACTCAATCCACTGAGCTACACCAGCCAGGGCTATACATGAATTCTTTGTGTAACCTTTCTATAAGTCTGACATACTTAAAATATATATAAATAAATAAATAAACTGGCTCTCATGGTACGCATTCACATAGAACATCTAATTTTCAAGAACAGAATAAGCAGGAAATCCCTTTATAGGTTAGAGTTCCTTTTAAAGCTTATTCAGTTATGCCTAAAAAGTTACCTGATTACAATCCAGCATGCTTCTTGCCACAAATCTGGGGTGATTTCATCATCATCTTCATCATATTGCATATCTGCAAAAAACAAAAACATTGTACTTGTTTGGAATAAAAAGCTACTAATTAATACCTTGCTCCAAAGACATTAAGTAACAGAAACATATTTACTCTCTGCTAAGTAAAAAGCAATTATTTCACCTCACTTTTCTAAAATTTCAATTACATTAACTAAGTAACATACATAGGTAGATATAGGTCTATGTATAGGTCTACATCACATAGGTATTCTCCCCATACACAAAGAGGCTGCAGTACAAAGGTTCAGCATAAGTGTGAATCTGTAGTTTTTCATCTTCTCCAGAAAGCCCATCTAATTCTCATTATTAGCTAACTATGAAGGTAACTAGGAGCAAGCTCACAGTGCTCTGATCACTAAGCTCCTCAGAGACGGGAATCAGGGATCAGGGTAAGAATGTAGAGGCAGAAAAGGGTTCCAATAGCTGGACAATACCTTAAGGCTGGGTGATCCATTACAGCAATATTTCACAAATGTACATGTATGTACAGATGGCATTTTCCAATCGTATCTTACACTTCACAAGCTTTTTTACGTGTGATCGTGAATCTCCTACCATCAAGATATAGGGGTCTACGTTTCCTTCCTTTGAATCTGGGCCGGTTTTTTATTCTCCCATAACTAAGACAATGCTGCTAAAGTAACATTATGTGACTTCAGAAGCGAAGTCAGGAAAGGCAATGCTGCTTCACCTTGCTTGTTGAAACACTTGCCGTTGGAACACTGAATTACCATTAAGAAGTCCTACTACTCTAAAACTGTCTACGAGGGAGCCCCAATCACATGGAGAAGCTACTATCAACGCGCCAGTCGGCAATCCTTGTCCTTGAGTCCTACGCTACACGCTGCCCTGTGAGTAAACACTCCAGATCACGCATCCCCCAGCTGTCAACCCTCACTCTTCGAGTCTTCCCAGGTGAACTACTGACGTGGAGTGGACAAGTCATTCCTACTACGATCTATCCGAATTCCCGACCACTTAAATCCATGAACACATTAAATTAATTTTTAGGCAACCAAATTTTGGAGTAGTTATGCAGCAATAACAATTTGAACAACAGAGCATTTGAAAAACCAGCGTGTGCTGATCATCTAATATTATTCTCGTCTTATGTTAAGGAATAAGTGTGCTGTATTTCTTTTTTATATTCTGATATATATATATATATATATATATATATATATTTTCCATAAAACTTAAAAGCTCTGGATTAAAAATCTGATACACATTCAAAATAAATTATTTAATAAATTCTTGAATAGACTGGAATACTGATAACTACACATGGGACAAGGGGTTAGAAAAAGCTATCTAAAATAGCTCAGAGATTTCTAGCTTTGATGACAGAATCTGATCATTGGAGGTCAATTTCAAAGCCACACAGCAAAAGCAAGAAAGAAAGTGGGAAAAGGAAAGAAAATGATGAGGTCAGCTTTAGGTATACTTACAAAACATTTATCCCTTTAAATACTTATAGTAGGCAATCAAAGATAAACATGAAACTTGAGGGATATAAATTACAAAAAGCTGAGAACATCAACATGGGGTAATACAGAGTTTCCAAAGAGAAGAAAGAGTGAAGGCAGAACACTAGAGAACACTGCTGTTAGCCATGTGAAAGAAAATGAACCCCATGAAGGTTACTCATTCATTCATCCATTCTTCAAATATTTATTGAATGTGAGTGTTTACTATGTCCAGGCATTGGAGACACCACCTTCAACAAGATAAAAAAGAGAGCTGCATCCTAAAGGAGGGTATCTTCCACCAAGGAGATATAGACAAGATGAAATCAATGAGGAGTAAGAACAAAGTGATATGAATAGTCCTAACCTGGACCTGAGGAGGTTAGGAAAGACTCCCCAAAAGCTGAGCTAGGCAGAGACCTCACATATGAATAAATAGGAATGAACTAGGCAAAAGAAGAGGGTGAAGGTGGGAGGGATAGAGAAGTATTCCAAACAGAAAATACAAATTGTGCAAAAGACTCCACAATGAAAGATATTCAAGAAATCAGCGAATGTAACTGCAACACAGAGTATGAAGTTGGGAGTGGCCAAAGAGCTTGGTCTTCACTAATAGAGCTTTGAGGAACCTGTGTAAGATTTAAGCAAGGATATAACTAGATCAAATTTTCATTTCTGAAAAATCACTATGTCCACCCTGTGGAAAGTGGATTGGAGAGGCAAGAAAACTAGACACACACAAAGCAGTAAGGAGTCTGAGGAAATAGTCTAAGCAAGAGATGGTGATGGTCTGAATTGGAACTGTGGCAGAGGGGACAAAGAAGTGACTAGGTTTGAGATATTGAGGAGAGACAACCCCCGGGGCTTGATGACTGATTTGATATAGGGGTGAAGGAGAGGAATTAAGAATGATGCCCAGGCTCTGGTTTCAACAACAGAGGAAGGTGATACCATTCTTTGAGATGGAAAGCATAGGCAGAAGCATCTTTGGAAGAAGGATTGCTAACTGAAAATGCTCAGTTTGGGCAGTGACAAGTTTGAGGGACCTGGGAGACAACCGTGTGAAACTGTCCAGCGGCAGTTAGACATACGAAACATCTGGCCTGGAAATATATTTTCAGAAGTCATCCACATATTGATGGTAACTGAAGTCATGGAGAATGATTGAAATCATCCAGGAATAACGTGAACAGGAGAAGAGATAAGAAGAAAAGTCACATAGATAAAAATTAAGTGACAATGATGTGGCAAAAAGCAGGAGTGAGTTTCCAGGACTCAGTCATCAACAATGTTGAACACGACAGGGTTTGGATAAAGTTTAAAAATGTCAGCGCTAGCCAGGTAGCTCAGTTGGTCAGAGCACTGTCCCCAACGTGCCAAGGTTGCGGTTTAGATCCCTGCTCAGGGCACATACAAGAAGCAAACAATGAATGAATAAGTGGAACAAAAAATTAATGTTCTCGCTCTCTTTCTCAAACAAACAAACACAAAAAATTTTTTTAAATGTCTACCTGACTTATCAATTGAGAAATCACTGATATTCTTAATAAAAGCTCTTTAATGTGTTGGCATGAGCAGAATCAGACTGCAGTGGATTGGGGAAAACCTGAAAATGGAAATCAGAAACAAGGACAGCCTATTCGTTTCAGAAGCTTGCAGTAATGGAAAGAGAAAGGCAAAATATTAGAAGAAAAAGGAAAAAATAAAGAGTTTAATTTATTTTCTTGCGGACAAAAGAGATTTAATATTTCACATTAAATCTCCATCGGTTTTCAGAAAAGGTGTATCTGAAAACTGATGGAGGCATATCTAAGATATCAAAGGACACTGGCAGGAATGAAATGTAAACTCAGTCCTGAAGCAGACTTGATAAACAGGATAACTTGTAACTCTCTCTTCCATAGGATTATGATACAATGTCAATGAGAAGACAAATTAAAGCAATCACTATGGTCACTTGGAGTCATCTAATAAAATATTAAACACGTGTATCATTTGCCCTGACAATTCTACATCTAGAAATTATCCTACAGACAGACATACTTGTCTTGGACAAAATGACAGGTGTAAGGTTACTCATTCCAGCACTGTTTGAACCAGAAAAAAAGTGGAAATAACCCAAATGTTCATCAATAAGACAGTACTTTAGTTATGGTATCCACTCAAACGAGGTAGCTGTGTGGGGGGAGGGGAGGAGACACTATGTACTAATATGAAAATCGAGATCTACATAAAGCAAAAAATCAAAAATACAGAGAAGTGTAAATGTTCATCTGTAATGGAGGGAAACTAAATCCCATTTATTTGCTTGAATATGCATGCAGAATTATGAAGTGATAAGAATCAAGGAACAGTGATTACCTGCTGTGGGGGGTGGCTTCACACCAGACAGCTGGTGAACAAGAAAAAGACCTGACACTTATAAATTCTGGCTGTGAGACATGAGAATATATTACCTACTCCAAAGATAAAACTAAAAAAAAATTTTTAATTTCTTTTCCACTGAGATAGGAGTTAAGGAGAATGTAATGATGCTAATAAATTTCAAGACTCAGATATGACACAGCAAAGTTTAAGCATTTGTTTTTCTATTTTTTCCAGGAAGTAGCTGAGAGAAGAAATGTGAAGGGTGGCCACGGGATTGATAGAAGAAAATGAAGTTTGAAATAGTAGCTGTGGAAAATGGAAGAGGGAGTTCTAAAAATACACAATGAAAATACACTAGATATGACTAACTATATATGTGAAAAGAAAAAAATAAAGACATATTGGCCCAGTTAACCGTCATTTTCTGGGAAGAGAAAATTTAACGGTCATCTTTTAAGACGACTTACACAGAAGACAGCATGAAGAATTGCCAAACTAGACCAATCCCCACCCCCTGCCCCCCACACACACCTACATTCTTTGTCCCCAATGTATTTTACCTCACTTTTCTAAATGCCTCGCACAGACTGACGCTCAAAAATTCAACTATTCAATAAATCCACTAACTCTGGCCTTAAAGGAAACGAAAAAAAGCGCCCTTTACTTCAAAGTCAAGACAAAGGAATTTGTCTTTTGGTTCTGTACGCTATTTAAAATTCGGGAAGGTAGTATTGATTCATCAAGGAGCAAGCAGTGGAGAGAACAGTATCACCCTGATCGGGAACATTACTGCTACACTCCCTGCACCCTCCACCTCTCGCAATCCCGTCTTCATGCCCGGTAAGGGGGAACACGACTGGGGACACTTTCGTGGCGGGATTGGGGAAAGGCCGCAAATATTCAATTCGTCCAGCTCCCCACATGTCCCTCCTTAGATGGGTCTCCGCGGTGTGTTCTGAGTGGTCACCTACCCTCGTCTGCGTCATACATATTGGCAAACGGTTCCCGTACTCCTAACTCTTCAAATCGCAGACGGAAAGGTACGCTACAACAGCCGCCGCCTGCAACGTGAGACAAAGTAATTTCCGCCTCCGGCGTTCCCAGAATACTTTGCGTCTTCCGCCAGAGGCCACCCACAAAGAAACTAACGTAAGATCTGCGCCTGCGCGAATGTTGGCCAAGGTTTGATCGTGATTAGAATTGCGCAGGCGCAAATTGTGGACCACCGCCTCCTGTGGCTGATTGCGAGTACTACTACGGTCCGAGGATCTGATCCAGCCGAGGAAGGTTTTGTTTTCCAATGTTATTACACAAATGATGACATCTGAAAAAAAGCCGATATTTATTAATAAAAAGTTTTAATTGCAGCCGTGAGTCCGCGGCATTTAATGCTCTGGTTTTTGCGCTTTTAAAGACAAGAAACAACGCTTTTTAAAGCGCCACTAAGGGTGGGTTGTGCCAGCAGTGGCGTGTTGAAACCTGAAAGTGACAGACCCTCACTATCCCTTCAATACACCCAGTACTACCCAGATCCTGGCACCTTTGCTGCAGCGGTAAGCCGGCTCTCAAACCTCCGAGCCTTCCTCGCGAGAATTTACGGGATTAGACGCGGGAGGAGGAGACGACTTTTGGCGGCAGACAAAAGATATCTTTCAGTGTCCCGGGCTTTAGTCTAGGGGTTAAAGTGCCTCTCGGGCCTCATTGCGCGTGCGCGCACGTGGCTCCACCCCTTTTCTCCGGGACGCGGTTCCCCATGCTGCCTGTACGCTTGACGGCTAGACTGCTCTGGCCCTTACTTAGGGGATCCACTCCCACCGTAGTGCGCCACGGGCTCCGAGAGCCGGCCCTCCAGACAGGATGCGCGGCCGCCACCTCCTCCCAGCACCCAGCAGGCGTGGGACGTGGGCTTCCTCGTGGCCCGACGGCGAGTGGGGGTTACGAAGGAAGGGATGACATGAAGGAGCATTTTCTGTTTCCCGAGTACGTCCCAGAGCCGGAGCCCGCACAGGCTCTCGAAGAGCAGCTGCGGGAGCTGCAGCAGCGTCAGGAGGAGGAGGAACGACAGAAGCAACAGCAGCGGGAGGAGCGGCGGCAGCAGAAGCTACGGGACAGTCTCCGGTTGCACCCCGTCGTGGGGCACCCGGACCCGACGGTGCCGGCCAGCGGCGTGAACTGCTCGGGCTGCGGGGCGGAGCTGCACTGCCAGGACCCTGGCGTGCCCGGCTACCTGCCCAGCGAGAAGTTCCTTAGCGCCGCGGCGCAGGCCGACGGCGGGCTGGCGCGGACCGTGTGCCAGCGGTGCTGGCTACTGGTGCACCACCGGCGCGCCTTGCGCCTGCAGGTTAGCCGCGAGCAGTACCTGGAGTTGGTGAGCGCTGCGCTGCGGCAGCCCGAGCCCGCCCTGGTGCTTTACATGGTGGACTTGCTCGATTTGCCCGATGCCTTGCTGCCAGATCTGCCCGCGCTGGTAGGCCCAAAGCAGCTGATCGTGCTGGGGAACAAGGTGGACCTGCTGCCCCAGGACGCGCCCAGCTACCTACGGCGGCTCCGGGAGCGGCTGTGGGAAGACTGTGCCCGCGCCGGGCTCCTGCGGGCCCCTGGCCACGGAGGGTCACTGCACCCCGGAGGGGGCGGACCACCAGATGGGAAGGAGAATTCGGATCTTTCGGCCAGGTCCCGCACTATACTCAGGGACGTGCGGCTTATCAGCGCCAAGACTGGCTATGGAGTGGAAGAGTTGATCTCTGCTCTTCAGCGCTCCTGGCGCTATCGCGGCAACGTCTACCTGGTTGGTGCTACCAACGCTGGCAAGTCCACTCTCTTCAACACGCTCCTGGAGTCAGATTACTGCATCGCCAAGGGTCCTGAGGCTATCGACCGAGCCACTATCTCCTCTTGGCCTGGTGAGCGTTAGGAGGTCCGCCCCCTTCGTGTTTTTCTTTCCACACAACTGTATATCAGATGTTTACTAAACTCCCTCATTTCCTGAAATGTTTAATGTCCACCAGGAACTGTTTGGAGCCTTCCTCTTAGCAATGTTCTCTCTACTTTGGTCACACCTGTTTTCAGTGTCAGCTCCGTGCTTAGAATAATAATAGAAATATTTATGGGGCAGTTCTATGCTCCAGTCACCGTTCTAGGCATTGAAGATGGATAAACCTGGCAACAAAACAGTACCTGCTCTCTTGGAGGTTTCCTTTTAGCTTTATTGTATCTTTTCCTGGAATGTCCTTTGACGTTCTAAACCTACCTCCACTATCTTAAGTTTATTCATGAGATCAGTATACTGAAGGCATTAAACTAGTTCACTAACAGTATGATATGTGGCTTTCTTGAGAAATGTAAATTTGGGGGCTTTACAAAAGATGCAAACCGGGTCCTTCTGTGACCCTGTTTGTATTTAACATTTGGCAAAACTGCCTCATTTGTTTCTTTGAAACCAGTGTTTAACTTTGTTTTGTAAGCTGTTCTTCTCTGTCCTGGACTTTGCTTGAATTATACATAGCAGTTCTTTTATATAGGGTGGTAGCACGGTGAAAATAAAAAGAAATCAAGCCTGCAGATTTAGGATTCACATCCTGGTTGAGCCTGTGAGCCAGTCTCTGAACCCATTTCCTCATCTGTGAAGTAAGGATAATTTTGTAGAGAGTTGTTATAAAGGTTAAGTGAAATAAATCACAGTACCCAAAGACTGTGTAGCTCTGCGAAAAATGTTACTTGTCCTCCCCTTATTCCCTTATGCAATTTGATTAAAATGTATTGTTTGGTATTTCAGGTACTACATTAAACCTCCTGAAGTTTCCTATTTGCAACCCAACTCCTTACAGAATGTTTGAAAGGCAAAAAAGGCTTAAAAAATATGCAGCTGAAACTGAAGAAGATCTTAGTCAGCTAGAACAAAATCAACTTCATCTCTTAAAAAAGCATGGTTATGTAGTAGGTAAGCATCTTCTGCAGGAAAACTCTTGAGGGTTCTTTGCTAAATTTTTTTTTTTTTTTAATCTTCACCAGAAGACAGGCGCTCAGACCTTAGAAAGAAGGTAAGGGAGAGGGAGAGAGAGGGAGAGTCACATGAGAACATGCTCACTGACTTTAGAGAGAGGGGAAGCGAGGAAGAGAAACAGCAGTCTGCTGCCTCCAGTCCAACTGGGACCAACCCCACAACCTAGGCTTGTGTGCCCTGTCTAGAATCAAGCCTGCGACCTTTTGGTCTATGGGGCCGGCCCTCGACCAACTGAGTCACACTGGCCAGGCCTCTATGCCAAAATTCTTCGTTGAGCAACCAGAAATACCACTGTCTGGGGCTAGCCACTTTCTTCATTCTGACAGATCAAGGCCCTTTAGAGGAAAACCCAGAATTCATGGTGCTGAGAAAATTGAGAGAGTAGATACTTGGAGAAATGCAGAAACGGAATCATATAGTGACTGCCCCCCCAGCCAGTGTCAGCAGTAAAAGCATTCTCACTGAGATACGGCCCCACTCCTTGGCGCTCCTGTGCGGGTTGTTGACTCTAAGCAGCAGCTTTACATAAGGTGGTCCCCTTTCCTTGGTATTTCTTTTCAACCTTCATTTACTAAAAACAGTTTGATTTCTAGTACTTTCCCCCCATGCCTGATGTACACAGCCAGCCACACACTTGATCCTAGAGTCTGACTCCTGCTGCCTTTAAAAAAAAAAAAAAAAACAGCCCTGGCTGGTGTAGCTCAGTGGATTGAGTGCGGGCTGGGAACTAGACGGTCCCGGTTCAATTCCCAGTCAGGACACATGCCTGGGTTGCAGGCCAGGTCCTCTGAGGGCCATGTGAGAGGCAACCATACATTGCTGTTTCTCTCCCTCTCTGTCTCCCTCCCTTCTCCTCTCTCTAAAAATAAATAAATAAAAAATCTTTAAAAAAAAAAACAAAGCTATTATTGTATCTCACTTTCATAGCTATAGTCTTAGTAACTTATTTGACAAAACATAAGAATTATCTGTCTAGAGTCAAAGACTTTCAAGGAGTGACTAATAACTTCAATATAACTTGTTCTAGGAAGAGTTGGAAGAACATTCTTGTATTCAGAAGAACAGAAGGATAAAGCTGCCTTTGAGTTTGATGCTGATTCGCTTGCCTTTGACATGGAAAATGAACCTGTTACAGCTGCAGCTAAATCCTCCAAACAAGTAGCTCTGACCCCACAAGATGTAAAAGATGCCCACTGGTTTTATGACACCCCTGGAATTACAAAGGAAAATTGTGTATGTATCTGATGTGTTTTAGAAATAACTTTGAACTGCATGAATACGATGTACCTAGTAAGACAAAACGCAGGAAAGGAGGTACACTTTCATTAAAGACTCAGTTTTGGTTTATTCATAGAAGTGGCTGAGGGATAACTATATTGCACCAAGTTCTGTATTTCATTTGTTGGGCTTCACTACTGACACCCTACTTATATTATTGTGCTTCTAACCAACCTTAGTCAGGGAGACATTTACAGAATCGTAGATTTTGAGGTTGAAAGAAATCATACCGTATTTTGCCATGTATAATGTGCACCCACAGTTTTATGCTCATTATACATGGGATTATTTTACCCATGGTATGTGATCATTATACCCATGTATACTCACATCCTTATTTTTCCCTCAAAACTTTGGGCAAAAAGTGCACACTATACACAGCAACATACCGTAAATATCACTGCAGCCCAGCTGCCTATGCATGTTGGAAGTCCCTCTATAACATATTCATCAGAGGGCATCCAGCTTGAACTGAAGTAAGGAGTGACTCATCAGCTGAAGCGGTGACACCTTACCTTCCAAGGTAACCTATTTGGTTTTCTTCTGTTCTTTGTATTGAGCTGAACAGTTCCCCTATAACTGGTGCTCGTTGTCCCTCAAAGTTGTGTGGAATGGATGTAATACCTATTTTTGTCAGATTTTGAAATATTTTAAAGTATAATATCCTATCTCTCCCTCACTTTGCCTTTTTCTTTCATTAGTTCATCCAGCAAACATTGAGTACTTACTATGCTGACATGATCAGATTATTTGTTCTTATTTCATACATATTTTCTGAGAGATAGGCTATACATCAACCCAGATCCTTTTTGTTTATGCTACTACAATTGTCCCAGTTTTCCCCCCTTTACACCCCTTCCACCCCCCCGACCCCCACTCTCTCAGGCAGTCTGCACAGAGTTGTCCATGTCCATGGGCCACGCGTGTATGTTCTTTGCAGGATGTTTTCAAATTTGTGTTTGTTCTTAGAGTATGACACTAAGACCTAAATTTCTTGTATAAATACCCTCCTACAAGAATAAGTTAGAATAGGATTAACTCTTCACACCTTTTTAATCCAATTGCAGTGTCTCCTGGACAGCTTCGATTCTATCTTGTTAAATTCAGCCTATATCCTACATACTCATTAAATCTCACAACTTTTTATTTGCAGTTTTGGTTATCATCCAAGTCATTCATTGACTCAAGTGTGCATCCAGGATACAGCCTTACCGCAGGTCTATTAATCATGTTCCTTTGAATCTGGTTACTGGCCAGTTTGTAATTCACTTAATTGTCCCTATGAAACAACGTTGGTTTCTTAGGTACTTTTCCTTCCTTTGTCTTGGGGATTAGAGTTTCAGTCTCAGAATTGTGTTCTGTTTGGTGACCCGTATCATAGAATCCTGTGGATCTTTTTTTCTTCCTTCTGGAATTATTGCTGTGTCCACTCTTCTTTAGCAATCAAAAACTTCAGAGTAATTGGACGGACTGTCTTCTAATAATGTTCTATCACTTTAACTTCAACTCATTTTCCCATTTTAGACTCAGGTCAGGAATAGCAGTTACTTTAGTCATATATACTCTCTTGTCAAATAGTCAGAAAGGCAAGAATTTGCTAAATATTCTAGCCAGCAGAATGAGACCTCAAGATACTGGATATAAAGGGTCTTCAAGGTTTTTAAGGTAGTTTGCATCTAGTGTCAGATTATTGATATATTTATTTGAGGCCTTAAATCAGTGTTTCCCAAACCAAACCAAGAAATTCTGTTGTGAAATGGAAGTATTATGATCTAAAAAGTATTCAAAGGTTTCTTTACCTCAGTTTCTTCACTCTACTTTTTCAAACACAAATCCTGGGGAAAACTACTTGCAGCCCCCTTACGTATTTTCTTATTTCAAGTATTTTCTAGTCATCACAATGTTTTTATTTCCTTTTTTTTTTTATGTTTTCAACACAAAGTACATTCCTGTTTTAATCTTTTTTTATTTTAATTTTTATTGTTCTATTACAGTTGTCTTAATTTTTCCCCATTTCTCTCTCCTACCCCGCCCACCACACCCCGCCCCACAGTCAGTCCCCGCCCTGGTGTCCCTGTCGATGGGTCATTTATGCCCATCCGTTGAGTAGACCCTTCCCCTTCTTTTCCCGCTTATCCCCCTCACCCCTCCAGTTGCTGTCAGTGTGTTCCCTGTTTCCATGCCTCTGGTTCTATTTCGTTTGTTAGTTTATTTTGTTCATTAGATTCCACTTACAGGTGAGATTGTATGGTATATGTCTTTTACCGCCTGGCTTATTTCACTTAGCATAATATTCTCGTTCCATCCATGCTGTCGCATAAGCTAGGGATTCCTTCTTTTTTTTTTTTTCTGCTGCATAGTACTCCACTATGTAAATGTACCACAGTTTTTGATCCACTCATTTACTGATGGGTACTTAGGCTGTTTCCAGCACTTGGTTATTATAAATAATGCTGCTGTGAACATAGGGGTGCATAGGTTCTTTTGGATTGGTGTTTCAGGATTCTTAGGGTATAATCCCAGCATTGAAATCACTGGGTCAAAAGGCAGTTCTATTTTTAGTTTTTTGAGGAAATTCCATGCTGTTTTCCACAGTGGCTGCACCAGTCTGTGTTCCCACCAGCAGTGCACTAGGGTTCCCTATTATCCACATCCTCACCAGCACTTGTTGTTTGTTGATTTGTTAAAGATGACCACTCTGACCAGTGTGAGGTGGTATCTCAATTTGCATCTCTCTGATGGCTAGTGATGTTGAGCATCCTTTCATATGCCTCTGGGCCCTCTGTATGTCCACCTCGGAGAAGTGTCTGTTCAGGTCCTTTTTCCATATTTTAATTGGATTGTTTGTCTTCCTGGTGTGGAGTCCTATGAGGTTTTCATGTATTTTGGAAACCAAACTCTTGTCATTGACAAATATGTTTTCCCATACAAATATGTATGGTTGGTTCCCTTTTCATTTTGATGATGTTTTCTTTGGCTGTGCCAAAGCTTTTTAATTTGATGTGGTCCTGTTTGTTTAGTCTTTCCTTTATGTCCCTTGCCCTAGCAGAAGTGTCCAACCTGCAGCCCACGGGCCATGTGGATCCCAGGATGGCTGTGAATGCAGCCCAACACAAAATTGTAAATTTACTTAAAACCCTTTTTTTTTGTTGGCTCATCAGTTTTCATTAGCATTTGTGTATTGAACGTGTGGCCAAGACAACTCTTCTCTTCCAGTGTGGCCCAGAGACACTGGAAGGTTGAATGCCCCTGTGAGGACATACAGGCGACAAAATTGCTGTGTGGGGTACCTGAAAGTTTACTGCCTGTTTTCCTCTAGGACTTTTATGACATCACAGGTCATGTTTAAGTTTTATCCATTTTGAGTTTATTCTGGTGATGGTGTAAGTTGGTAGTCTAGTTTCATTCCTTATTATTTTTCTTAAGAACCAAGTTCACAAAAATTTTGTTTTTCCACTTTTTTACCTTCTCTATTCTTTTCATTTTTAAATCAGATGTCAGTTCCTTAGGTCTTACCAGAATCTTATACTTTCTGACTTTCGTTTCTATTTTCTCTAATGTATTAAGGAACTCTTCATCCTTAGAAGCCAGAGGATTCATAACTTTCTCTCATTTTTGCTGAGTATTTGGGGAAAATAAGGAAACTGAAGACCAGAATTTAGAAAGGGATTCTTTAAGCTCTTTACCTGACCCTGGAATGTTGGACCATTTTGCATTTAGTGCATGCACACTTGCCACGAGGATATAAGATAGTTTATTGCCTTACCTTTAACTGAAAACCGCTGCCCTCTGGAAGCCTTGAGGGTGAGAACATATATTTCTATCTTGAGATTGGAACATCAGTGTTTTCAGTTCATTCCAATTTTGACATTTGGGGGATGCATAAAGTTTCATGCTTCTATAAATATTTTGTCATTACTCAAGATTAACTTGTGAAACAAGCATAGAGCATTTGTAAATTGACTCATTTAGACAGAAACAATGAATAAATTTTATGTGCAACTAAATTTGATATACTTTGGTTTATTGTGAAATCTGGAATATTTTTTCATCACTTTGTCTTACAGGTAAATCACAGTATATCTTCAATAAAAGTAATTCTCTAAAAAAAAAATCTGCACTTTGCTTCACAGATTTTAAATCTTCTAACAGAAAAAGAAGTAAATACTGTTTTGCCAACACATGCCATTGTTCCAAGAACTTTTGTGCTTAAACCAGGAATGGTTTTATTTTTGGGTGCCATAGGCCGCATAGACTTCCTGCAGGTAAGAGAAGTCTGTACATACCATTAAAAAAATGACTTAGTAATGGGATTTATTTTAAGGAAGCAGATTTGTGAACACTGGGAAAATGTTGATAACTAGGTCATGACTATATGGAGCATTGAATACTATTCTTTTTGTTTTCTTTTCAAAGTGCCCATTATAAAAACTTAGGACAAATTAATGGGGGGAGAATACAGTAGTAGGGCTTAAAACCATATCTTCACTGGGATGTCGAGTAACCTATACAGCCGGCATTAAGAAAAGATACTGCCACTACCCCATGGTATTATTCCCCCTGGAAATCATAGGTCGGACCTTTTAAGTACAGGGTTAATATGCGTTAAATAGATTCCACGCTTCTTTACACCCCGTGATTTGTATACTTTTATATATGTGGCTTTTGTTTGGAATTCACTTACATAGCATCATCCTGGGGGTTTAGACTGGAGAATTGCTCCTGCTTTGCCAAGTGAGGAGAAGGGAAATGAAACACAGTTATGTCCGACAATGCGTTTTGCTACTTGCAGGCCATTGCTTAAGCACACTTCTTGGGTTTTGTGTTTGTTCACAACTGGTTGGAAATTTAGCCTTACACACTTAAAACCCTTATATATTTCTTTAAAGCTCACAGAATGTTAATTTTTTGAAACCTAACTACCCAGAGACAGTTGAAGCAACAGTATTTCCTTTTTTTTTTTTTTTTTTTTTAAGAAAAGTATCTTTATTTGGCTGGGGTAGGGGGGAGTGGTGCAGGGAAAATGCAGATAACTGTAACTGAACAACAATAAAATAATTTAAAAAACAAAAAAGAGAAGTATCTTTAAACGATACCAACAAGACTACGTAAGGAATCATAGTTTTACATAAACTGTGGCAATACACTGCTTCTAACATATTATGCCCTTATTTTTAGGCATTAATATAGTTTGATTACAGCTGCCATACCAGTACTTACAAAGGGAACTTGATGTTTTCTTTAAATTGCATCATGTAATGTGCTGCTTTTGCAGCTATTTCATTGTCCCAAATAACTTCTTTCTTTCTTAAGGGAAGTCAGTCAGCTTGGTTTACAGTTGTGGCTTCCAACTTCCTTCCTGTGCACATTACTTCCTTGGACAAGGCGGATGCTATATATCAGAAGCATGCAGGTCATGCATTACTCAAGGTGAGGTGACACATTTTGGTGATTGCATAGTTAGGTTAACATACACCGTGATGCTAGATACCGCACAGCTCTGCTAAGAAAGCAGAACCATTTTTGTTATACCATCAGCTAGCCATCCCCTCACCTTGTTCTCCTTGAGGATTTGACTGTAAAGTGAAGTGGGCCCTATTGAAAAAAGGGATATTGGACTGATCCTAGAATAGCTACAGAGCTATGTTTTCTCTAGACTACTTTCCAACATGGTAGTTGCATGTGGCTATTTAAATTAATTTAATATTAAATAAAATTTAACATTTTGTTTCATTTGCACTAGCCACTTTTCAACTGCTCAGCAGTTACATCATTGAAGAGAGTTGTGCTGGATAATGCTGAGTGAAGAGAAGTGACAGATTTTGTCAGAACTGGGAGATGCTACTGGCATCTTAATAGGTGGAGGTCAAGGATGATGCTAAACATTCTGCAGTGCACAGGATAGCCCCTCACAGCAAAGAATTATCTGGTCCAAAATGTCATACTGCCAATGTTGAGAAGCCCTGGTCTGGACAGAAAACCTCTCCTCCCAGCTTCTTAATCCCAGACACTTATAGACTATACCTCACCTTTTCTCTCCTGTTCTACTAGCTCCTTTCTTAACCTTTAAATATGTTAAGGTTTCTCTCATCTTTAAAAACAAAACTCAGGGACCTCTTTATTCCTTTTCTTTACAACCAAGGTTGCTCCTGCTCCTCATGCCCCTTCCTGTAAGTCCCTATTGGCCCTTACGTGCCACTGAAATTGTTCTTACCAAATTCACCAAAGACTGAGTGGGTACTATTTTCTGCTCCTTAACAAGACATCTAAACACAGAGACATCTGTTAATGAATAGTTATTATCCAGTCACTTCCAATTCATGCAAATATCTGTAAACATAGAAGCTGTATCTTACATATGTAACCTTGGCTTGTCATGAGGCAGGGGTTAGTGTTTGTGGGGTGCCAGGTTTATAAGAGCTAAGGTATTTGGAAAGATGTTGCTTTAATCGCCAAGCATTACTCAGTGTAAGGCTTTATGGAGGGTTGTAAAAACAGTGTAAACTCATAAAGCACGATTCTGCTATCAGCGGGTTACCGCCCACACGTGGCCCCTGGCACTGGGAACTGAATGCTTCCTGTGCAGCTCATCCAACCTAGAAGTGCTTTGGGGGTTTTACAACAGTTAATGATTAAAAGGACTTTACTCTTGATCCCTGTACAGAATTATCAGTGTTTTAATTAACATTAGAGTTACAGGGAATTTAATTTGAATTTCCATTTCCAAACGTCTTCGTTTTATCCCCATGGAAGGTTCCAATGGGTGGAAAAGAACGAATGGCGGAATTTCCTCCGCTTGTTGCTGAAGACATTACCTTAGAAGAAGGACTTGGGGAATCTGAAGCAGTGGCTGACATCAAGTTTTCCTCTGCAGGTAATTTTACACCAGGCACTTCTTTAAAGGTGAATAAAGTAGACCTTTTGTTTTTGTAGAAATCTGCCTTAACCAACATAAGGCGAGTATTTTAAGGTGTACATACTAGTTTATTCATAAATGCAACCTACTCTGAAAATAAATGTGTACCTTTTCACAAATGCATTGCATGCTTTTTTTAAAAAATAGAGTGAAAGAGAACAGTACCCTTCAGTGCTCCATTTTAAGCTTTAGTTTAGTGGTTTTCTTTTTTTTTTTTTTTTTCAATTTTTTATTTATCAACTTTAGAGAGAGAGCAAGGAGAGAGAAACATCAATGTGTTGTTCCACTTATTTATGTATCCATTGGTTGATTTTTGTATGTGCCCTGACCAGGGATCAAACCTGCAGCCTTGGCCTATCAGGACAACCCTCCAGCCCACTGGGGTACCTTTCTAGGGCAGGTTTAGTGTTTTCAGTAAGACAGTTGCTAGCCGACACACCCGGCAGGGGAGATACTGTGATCGTGAAGGTGGTCTTCCCAGGGCGAGGCTCGGCCACTGCACTCCGGATGCGCTGACCCCTGTGATCTCCCCACTGTGGGAACCTTCGCTGCATGACTTATGGTAGTGGGGGGAGGGGGGAAGAGAGCTGCTGATACCATTTTGTGTTCTGTCACATGCCTGCATAGGTTGGGTTGCAGTAACGCCTCAGCTTAAGGACAGGCTACATCTCCGAGGCTATATACCTCAAGGAACAGCGCTGACAGTCCGGCCCCCACTCTTGCCACATATCGTTAACATCAAAGGAGAGCGCATCAAGAGAAGTGCGGCCTATAAAACCAAGAAGCTTCCTTCCCTTGTGTACAATCTGCAGAAGAAGAAACAACAGATGAAAATATAAAGCTGACCTTGCTCATGCTAAATATTGTAGCTAAACCACACAGCTAAAATTTTTTTGCTACTCAGAACTGTGCCTATTTGTAATGTACTCAGTTTGTAAATACAAGTTTTCTTGTAGGGTGTGTACATATGTGTGACCCAAATACTCGTATACCTAAAAAGGAGTTCTGCTACATTCCAGTTTCTCTCACTACTGTCTTGTTTTAATTGAGAACAGATGTCATTTCTTATTTGCAGTCTAGTTGAGAAGACAATTTAGCAGTTGGCATATGAAAAAGTGGCCGAAAATCAATTTCTCCAAATAAGATAGACATGAGTAGGTGGCTCTGCACCATGTGGTCATCCAAAGTCCCAGCTGGTGGAACACTCCATGGCTTCCATCTCTAGTCTGGTGTTTGCACAAGTGTCCATCCTTTCCCAGTGAGGGCGAAGAGGAGCGGAGGTGAAGCGCGCGAACAGCTTCCCTGTTTGAAAGAAGGGGCAGAACCTGAAGGTGCACACATCATTTCCATTGGTCAGCAGTCACATGGCCAGACCCACCCACAAGAAGCTGGGAGGTGGGGGCAAATAAGGGCCATTTCAGATTTTTAGTACTTAAGACAAGGGAAGAACGAACACTGGAGAACAAAAGTTTACCTTACATGAGTTAAAAGTGTCTGAAATTTTAGGTAAAAAAAGTTTCAAGTTATACCTTGTTAGCATCCATAGTCTATTCTGCAACTATCAGAGAGTTGAATTAATCATTTTCAGATTTGTATACACTGTGTAACATTACATCAATCAGAAGTTTTTACCTTATTCCTAGATGAATACATACAATGAGCAAGTCGAGTCCCAGGCGCCTTGCCCGAAATTGAGATAAATGCTAGCGGGATAAGCTGGCCTGAAGTGCAGTCAGGTCCGTGAAGTTCCTGTAGACTCAGGTTTAACATAAACTTCTTTAAATTGTTTTATTTTATTTTATTGATTTTCGAGAGAGGGAGGGAGAGAGAGAAACGTCGATTTGGTGTTCTGCTTATTTATTTAGAGGATCTGAAGACACTAACCAACTGAGCTACTCAGCACAGGCAGCATAAACTTCTGTTCTCTGTCAATGTCTAGCCCCCTTCTCACTAAGCCTTCTTAGAATAAATGGTTAATATTTTAAGATGCAACTTGTAAAAACTTTGTAGATCTCGCTTTCATCGTGTTTCAAAGTGAATGCTATTGGTACCTTGGGGAAGGTAGTTTTTTATGTTTAAAACTGCACCTAAGTGTGTCAGGGCCCCAGATAATAAATGCCGGTCGCCCCTCCCCCCACTCCTAAAAGTACCGCTGACGTTTCTAAACTCACCCTCTAGAGGGCAGTAGTTTCCCAAGTTCAAATTGGTAGCTGATTTCTAGTTTTTCATTATGGACAGAATGAAATACCATTATTTTTACAAAGTTAAATTGTGGCCGTTATATTTTTCTCTACTGTTCATAGTTTGGAGCTTAGGCCTACTCTTTAGAAAAAGTGAAGGAAATATGGTAAACTTGGCATTTGTAGAGAAATACAGAACCTAAAAACTGGTGCTGTCATTACCCCAATAACTTCTCAATGCGAATTTTAGGAAGCAGAACAGCTCTCCCTCATCTTCTCTCTAGGCGTTTAGGCGTCTTGCCTCACAAAGATTCCATTTTTTTTTAAATAATTTATTTATTTATTTAGACAGAAGGGAAGGGAGGGAGACAGAGAGGGAGAGAAATATCAATGTGTGGTTGCCTCTCACATGGCCCCCACTAGGGACCTGGCCTGCAACCCCGGCATGTGCCCCGACTGGGAATCGAACCGGCAACCCTTTGGTTCGTAGCCCGCGCTCAATCCGCTGGGCTACACCAGCCAGGGCAAGATTCCATTTTTTAACATTCATTACTTATATTCTCAGGTCTCTTTTACCTCTAAAATTCAGTGTTTTTGTTTCATAAATCTTGACTGAGGCATACGTAAAAATGTTCCAAGGTACCTCGCTAGGAGTTTTAAACAGCGCAGTTTACTAAGTTTCAGTGTCCCTAGTTATGTTAGTCATTTCTTCGGGTCTTCATTTTCTCACCGATAAAGTGAGGAAACGGCAGATTTTTCTCAGTCCGAGCCTTTTACGGTGCTCAGTGAAAAAGCAGGAAGCCAGGAAAGGGTGGTTCCGACACCTCACACGCAAAAAAGACACAGCATGCTTAGACAGCCAAGGACTTCCGCTAGGCTCTGTTATTAATTTACTTCATATTCTGCTAACCTAACACAGCCCAGGGTCACTGCTGGCCTATTCAACTGTTCCACGGTGGATTTTGCTTTAAGGAAATTGGTTTCTGAGTTTTAGTTTACTGATGCTCCTTACTCCATTCATCTGAGTGTAAAGACTTCCCTTGAATCAGTAATCAGTTACACATGGCAGCTTGCAGGAGTTGGTAAAGAGGACAAATTAACGGCTAAGTGACAGGACAGCCCCCTCACTTCCACAGAACAAGTTGTTCTGAATGGTGAGAAAACAATTAAGCAAGTTTACTACATTGTTTACTTGGCTCTGCAGCCTTATGGTGGTCGGTATGTCACTTCTTTTGTATTCATGACACCTAAAAAGACAAAGTATGCGCCCTTACAGGGCTTTTTACTTTCTATGTGATGCTGGGTTTTACTTTTTAAAGTTACACCTTTTTTCTCCTCTTTAAAACAGCACCATTTTTTCCAAAGTTACTGAGACAAAGTTCAGTTTAACACGCTTTGTATTTCTAGTCACCATAAACGCAAGTTGCACCCATCACCAGGGCTTCGCTGTGTAGGTCCCCAGAGTCTACATTTGTTTATGTTACTTGCGACACTTCTCATGACCAAGGAGAAGTGGCATGCAGATGCGATCTTGTGCACTTGTGTGTTGTGAAGGGAGCTCAAGACGTGTCCTGCAGATGACTAACTTGGAGCTTCAGCTGTCCCGGCCATGGCAGGGGTGTTCTTGCTTCAGTGGGTAGGCACCCAGCGCTGAGGCAAGCTGTTTCGTAGACAGCCTCTGATCATTTACCCTGGCTGCCCTCCCACTTGGCTCTGCCTCACGGAGCAATAGAATCATTTCCATTCTTTCTCAGACTGTTCCATTTTCTCTTGGCTGCTTTCCTCCTCCCAGGGGGATTGTTTTCCCTCAACTGTCAAAGAGTAATGCTTCAACATTAAAAACAAGACTTCAGAGTCATGTGAATCGAATAGGTAGCACCTCTGCCTGCTCTTAATGTCTGGCATTGTCGTCTGCCCCATTACTGACCTGTAGTGGCAAGGGACTGGTTTAAGATTAATACTTGAACATCATATAGGAATGATGCCTGCCTCACTTGTTCCCTTCCTGTCAGAGCATCCATTTAGTAAAGGAGTTTCACTATCTGAATCTAAGTATATATTTAGGTCATCCTTAAAACACCTATGGCTTGAAACCCTGTTTTTCAAAACTTTCCTTTTACTTCCCAAATAATTCTCAGAATTTGTCTTCTCGGTAGTGAACCTGGTAGAAGAATGTACTGGGTGTTAACATTCTCACGGCAGACTCAGTGGGTATAACACGTAATCGCAGACATCATCAGGACCTTTGGACAGCAGCTACAGTAAATTTAAGAAAACTGAGGCCACAAAAAAAAAAAAAAAGACACATGTGCTAAACAACACATCGCCAGGTGATTTTGGAACTGAAAAACTGACAAGATAATTTCTTTTCAGTGGGTCCCTGGGAAATAGACATTCAATTCATGAATTAGGAGAAAGGGAATTTTTTTGTTTGGTTGGTTGGTTGGTTGGTTGGTTAGTTTACGTCCTCCTTGGACAATAGCAACAGAGCAGACTTAAATATGGTTAGCAGAATTTACACCTTTCTGGAGTTTCTTCCTTTCTTCCATAAAGGCAGTAGTACCTCACATTAGCTGTGTTTCAGACTACTCATAGTTGCTCCAGTCATACCAATAGCCCATGTACCTTATCATTTATTTCTTTACATTCCCGTAACAGTAGCTAACTCTTGCATTGAGCCAGGCACTATTTGGAGTGCTTTACGTATATTAGCTGAATCCTTACGACAACCCCATGCAGGAAGAATTGTTACCTGCATTCACAGACGAGGTAACTGAGGCCCAAGCACTTGTGCAGGGTTACACAGCTAATAAGTAATGGAGCTCTTGATTCAAACTCACGCAGTCTAGCTCCAACATCCATGTGGGTTTTTTAAATAATATAGTGAAACTGGCTTGTTTATCTTTTGATATACAGTTCTACAGATTATAATTTGTATAGGTTCATTTAACCACCACCATAATCAGGATACAGAACAAGCCCACCAGCACCCATGTACTTAATCACTACCCAGTACTTCCTCTATGTACTAGAGCCCGTCACAAGTTCAAGCACCAGAACTCTTCAACCTCAGCAGGGAAACATGTTATCTCAGGAAAAAAAATACAATAACTCACTTTGAAGATCTCCAAAAGAAATGACAAAGTTTTCTTGTTAACTCTGTGCAACTGCCACTTAATTGTCTTTCTAGCTTTCTTTGATTCCTACCATATATAATTCTACCTTAAAAATATTTAAGAGCTCAGAGGATTGTATGTATGAGATGCTACATCCTTGCAGTCTTACTTTACCAATGCTACCCAAACCTAAACAAATGTCCCAGTGTGATTTCCACACTGTCTTACCATCTCAGGTAGCTTTAAATTGACTGCGTTTACCCTGACCGGCGTGGCTTGGTGGGTTGGGCATCATCCCACAAACTGAAAGATTACTGGTTTGACTCCCCGTCAGGGTATATGCCTGGGTTGTGGGCCAGGTTCTTGGTGGGGGACCCCTGAGAAGCAACCTACCTCGCACATCAATCTCTTTTCTCCCTCTCTCCCCCTCTCTCTTAGGATAAATAAATGAAATCTTTTAAGAGAATAAAAATAAGCTAAATAAATTGACTGCTTTTATGGCTCTCTGGGAATCTTTTCACATTGCTAGTGAGCTTTTCCAAGTACCACGGACAGATCACAGCATGAGTGGAGATCCTGCCCCACAATTCTGATTAAGAAAATAGTAAATAAGATACACAGGAAATCTGGAATGCAAACATCTAAAGAATTACACCACTAAACTATCAGAGAACAGAAACTGATTTTTAACCCTGGCCTTCCCAGTGACCCAGGATCAGAACCGGAGGCCCCCATTCACTCACAAATCACAGAGGCTGAAAAACAAAATTAGTTTGGCTCTGAATCTGTTCAAATGGCTCTGTCTTCTATTTGTGTAGCACTCATCCCGTTTCCTTTTCCTTTTAACGTCTGACTTTGACTAAAAGTGCGTTCTGGTTTTCTGATTAAAAGCTTTCTATTATCTCCAGTTTTAACATCTGGCCTGAAAAAAGATTTATCTTCTTTTACTGCCTTTGAGTTTAAACTCTATGGTTAAATACTCAACAGGATGGAAAATCAGAAAAATGGGGACTGCTTTCCTTTAAAGTGACAGATAAAAGGTGTGTTTTATGGAAGCACTAAGGAAAATCTCTTTTTCACGGAATAAAGCTATTACATAAAGCTAATTCTGAGAAATATGTTGAAACTTTTCAGCATGGGAACTTGAATGAGACTGTTCAACAAAGGAAAATAATGCTTAACACTCCCACTTACCCATTAACTCCCCCATTTGGCACGGAGCAAGTCACTTCTGGGCACAGTTGCTCGTTTAATTGGAAATGCTTCTTTTCCATTAACTAGATTTTGGGCACGATCAAGCTTGTATCCATGTCTATTGCTGGGTAACAAACCACTCCAAAACTTGGTGACTTTAAGCAAGCATTTATTTGCTCCTATTCTTTAGTTTGGCAGTGTAACCTGGGCTTAGCTTAATAGTTCTGCTGAGGACATGCATTTGGAGATCTCACTCCATGTTGGGAGCTTCAGCTGGAATGGTTGTAACAGCTGGGCCTTTTTCCATTAGCTACTCTACCTAGCAGGGGTATCCACCCTTTTGGCGTCTCTGGGCCACACTGGAAGAAGAGTTGTCTTGGGCCACACATTAGATACATTGCAACCATAATCACAAACAGACACAAACAGATCTCATACTGTTTTTTGTTTTGTAAAGATTTTATTTATTTATTTTTAGAGAGAGGAGAAGGGAGGGAAACGGCAATGTATTGTTGCCTCTCACATGGCCCCCACCGGGAACCTGGCCCGCAACCCAGGCATGGGCCCCGACAGGGAATCGAACCGGGACCCTTTGGTTCCCAGCCCGCACCCAATCCACTGAGCTACACCAGCTGGGCTAGATCTCATACTGTTTTAAGTAAATTTACAATTTGGGGTTGGGCCGCATTCATAGCCATCATGGCCGCGGGTTGGACACCCCTGATGGGGTCTCATCCTCAAGTTGGCTGGTTCAGGCTTATAGGCTTGTTCACAAGGTGGCTTGTTCAGAAAGTCAAGAGTGTGAGAGTAGAAGCTGCAAGGCCTTCGAAAGCTAAAGCTTAGAAGCCATACATCGTCACTTTCTATGGTTCAAAGCAAGTCCTAATGTCAGCACAGATTCAAGCTGATTGGAAGGGCTGCAAAGAATTTGTGGCCATTTTTATCTACCTTGAGGAAAATGCAGTATAACGTTATCTGTTCTAATGACCTTGTATGAAGAGAATCCACTGTAAATCTATCAAATAAGAAATATGCTAAATTTACCTCAGGAGTCAGATGCATGAAGCAGCTATGTGACGAGAATAGGAAGGGAGAGGCTGTGAAATTTCTATCCCATCATAAATCTTTTTTGGAATATTTTGTTTTTAGCTGTGCAATTTTTATTGGGTTGGCCAAAAAAGTCTGTTACATTTTTCTGGTACTATGGCTCTGGTAGTGCTTAGTTGTCTTTAACTTTATTTCAAACAGTTTTGTTACATTGTATTGTGACAGCTGTCATATCAGTGTCCATTAAAAAAAACACATCAGCCTGGCTGGTGTAGCTCAGTGGATTGAGCGCGGGCTGGGAACCAAAGAGTCCCGGTTCGATTTCCAGTCAGGGCACATGCCTGGGTTGCAGGCCAGGTCCCCATTGAGGGCCACGTGAGAGGCAACCATACCTTGCTGTTTCTCTCCCTTTCTTTCTCCCTCCCTTCCCCTCTCTCTAAAAATAAATTTTAAAAAATATATTTAAAAAAACACATCAAAACCACCAAATTTTTTGTGCAGCCATTTTAATATTGAAGATTGGAAAAATATGCAGCATTTTCAGCATGCTTTATCATTTCAAGGAAGGTAAATATGCAACTGAAATGCACAGAAAGATTTCTGCATTGTACAGAGAAGGTGCTGTGACTGATCAAACTTGATCAGTCAAAAGTGATTTGCCTTGGCTGGTGTAGCTCAGTGGATTGAGCATGGGCTGGGAGCCAGACGGTCCCAGTTCGATTCCCGGTCAGGGCACATGCCTGGGTTGCAGACCAGGTCCCCTGTGAGAGGCAACCATACATTGCTGTTTCTTTCCCTCTCTGTCTCCCTCCCTTCTCCTCTCTCTAAAAATAAATAAAAATAAAATCTTTAAAAAAAGTGATTTGTGTAGTTTCTTGGTACAACTGACATTTTGGCCAAATAATTCTTTGTTGTGGGGCCGTCTGATGCACTGGAAGGTGTTGAGCAGGACCCTGGTCTCCACCCACTAGAAGCCAATGGCAGGAGATAGCCCACATACTCAAAATATCCAAAGCAATAACGTTATTGGTAAAAATGAAAAATGTGTCTTATTTTACAGAAAAATGTAACAGACTTTTTGGCCAACCCAATACTCTGGTAAATTTAAAATGGAGAAAAAGTTTACTCTTCAAGAAGGAAAAAAGTTGGGGGTTTGAGGAAGAGTCCAAGCTGAAGATCCTGAGGCCCTAGGGACTGGCTCGAACAAGGGAGAGGGGTGGTGGTGACATGGGGTACAAGTGATTTCAAAGACCCTTTTAGCACTGGACACCTGCCAGCGGTTCTCCTCTCTGTCCCTATCCCCACATACATCCACTCCAGTCCTGTCAGAGCACACTGGGTCCAGGCTTAGTTTTGGAGGAGGGGGCCTTGTGGAGTGGGGACTGGGGAGAATAATTGCAGTCCCACTTGCTCCTAAACCAGTCTTCAAATCAGTGTTTTATTAGAATTTTACACTGGGGATCCAGAGATAAAGTATTAATTTCTGTCTGTTACAGCTCCCCTCTGGAACTCCTGAGGTAGTATTATTGGCAGGGCAGAGTTCGGGCATTCCTAGTTTCCTGCCTTCAATTCAATCACATCAAAGAACCATAAAACCTCTCCACTTTAAAACTCCAACAAGACATGCAAAACACACAAAACCACTTTGTCTTCTAAATATCTGATATTCTCCAAGGGGGAACAGAGGCTTACCCTGCTGTGTCAAAACCTTGGAGGGTGGGAGGAAGACTGGCTAAAGATGAGAGGGGCGCTGGGCGAAAAAAGTGAAGGGATTAAGAGGTACAAACTGGTAGTTACAGAACAGTCACAGAGTTGTAAATTATAGCATAGGGACTATAGTCAATAATGTAGTGACTATGTCTGGGGCCACGTGGGTACTTGAAGTATCAGGGGAACCAGTCTGTAGAGTATGTGATTGTCTCTACCGCCTACACTCTACATCTGAAACTAACACAGAACAATGCTGAATGAGGGCTGTAGTCGAAAGACAAAAAAATGTAAATAAATGCAATCAAGTTTCAGATCTTTTTAAAAATCAAAAAACAGAAAACCACCCCCCAGCACATGCCCGTTTCTCAACTATGTTCCAGAAAGAGTAGCATACATTTCCTTAATATCCATTCAAACCGAAATTTATATTAGTCTAGGTTTCTCAGTCAAGACACTAAAGCTACAGCTTTTGATAGTCACCACTATCCTATTTACTGACAAATCCAAAACTTTTCTTGACTCTAAAAAAAAAAATTGAAACCCAAAAAGAAACTATTTGAACTATCGCCACCAGTTAATGTGAAAACTATCATAAAAATGAAAAAGGAAAGGACAAAATTGTAACATGAAAGATTTTTAAAGCTTTATGAATTTCATCATATTTTTTACAGAATTGTTAACTTTGTAAAGGGCACTTAATTGACAGTGTTTGAGCAAGATTTGAGATCTGGAGACCTGCAAAAGTCTCAGGGTGTATACTCTATTTTCTAGACTCTACTGTAAAGGAAATGTCCATTTATATGACCCAAGCCCAGGGGCTCTATCTCTACAAGGGGTCCTCCTTCTGGAGTTCACTGACTTGAGACCAAGGCCCTGAAATAAGTCTGTGCCTCTGCCTTCATCTGCATGGGGTGAGCTAACCTGGGGCTGCCTGCCAGTAAGCCCTCTGCTTATCAGCCAAAACGCCAGCAGTTAGTGCCGTTCACAGGCTGGTGGGTGTGTTTGTCTCTGCCCCGTGGATACCACACAAGCAGATAGGCACTCATGTCAAGGCTACTTGTTGCTCTCACCTTTCCTCGTGTCTAGATGTCCTGTTAAGGTAAGTCTCTACCACGACCTATCAATTCTGGGAGACTAAGTCATGAACCTCCTGCAAGTACCTGCAACTCAAGTGATATTCTAATGGAGCAGATGGGACAAATACCAAGGCTTACAATATAGCAGGCTCCCAAGGGCCAGGGGCCAAGGACATTTTCAAGTAAATCCAATTCTTAATGTTTTCAAATAGTTACCTACATAATGAACACAGCAGCTTATCTAAAAACACAAGCTTATACTCAGTTGTAGGCATAAATAGAATCAGGGCACAATTGTTTTATGTGTACTTTTATCTCAAAAAGGTGCAATTACTTACTGCTGGTAAGCTTCTTAAGGACTTTAGTAATATGAACTAGTTAGTAGAGTGCCCTCCATATCACATTAATGCATTAACCTTGTAAAGAACATTCAGATTAGACTTAAACCCATCCTTTTGACCACCCATTCTATTCTTTTAGCATCCATTTCCCCACATTATATTCTTCACTTAATCAGAAAGACAGTGAGAGTGTGATACAGACCTGTCACTTACTACTTTTGTGACACCAGGCAACTCATCTTTAGAAAGCAACCTACTTCTTAGGCATGTTAAGGGGATTACTAGTTAATCTAATGTGGTTAGAATAATGCTTGGTTCTAGTACATCTAGAATTACTCATAATGCTAATGCAGGATCTCCAGTCTCATGCAAAATGTTCTGATTACTTCTGGGGATCCCCAGATGACTCATGAGTAAGGCCTGCCCACTCTTACATGAGCCACTTTCTTCCTCCCAAACAGCTCGATTTAATGGAATTTCCCACTTCTGCGCATAAGGCACAGAGCAGCCACAGCCACTATTCAGCAAGTAATACTTAGACGTTTCTCCTCTGCTGCCACTACTGACCAGTGAAATTATCACATTCACTAGTGTCCCTACCAAGGTCTCTCAGTGCTTCTAATACTGCTTATGACCATTGCTGCCCTTACCTTTCTCTGGATTCTAGGTACTGCAATCACCATAGTTACCTTGGCTAGTTCTAACTCCAAAGGCCCATGCTTGCTGAGTAAACTTGCCTTATTCTCAATCTTTTAAGGTAAGCTGTATCTTGTCAGAAAAATTTTCCTTCTCTCACACAAATAAGGCTCCACTGGACTTCCCACACTGGTCCACTAGACATGGCTGAATTCCAACTAAGGCTGTAGCTTATGCTCATGTAGGGACCTATAATTTATTAAATTCTAATTTAATGTACCATTATGTGGATAATTCATTCACTCCAGTAATGTTAGTTAAGTGCCAAAGTGCTATTCCCCTACTACCGTATTTTGCTGTGTATAATGCGCACCCACGTTTTTGGCCCAAACTTTTAGGAAAAAAAATCTTTAATTTTTTAATTAAATTTTTATTTATATTTAGAAACAAAACCAATTATCGTATTCCACGGTGTTATTTTGCATTTGGATATCGTTACTGCTTTCTAGAGTTATACTTTTAACACATAAACGTAAATAAAAGAATTAAAACATTATATAGATTTGGAATTAGTATTGTCCACGTATAACACACATCCTCATTTTTTCCTCAAAAATTTGGGCAACAAAGTGTGCATCATACACGGCAAAATGCGGTACATTTATGCTGAATATTAGTTGTACATATTATTCATCATTATTGTAAACAACACTAAATTAAATATTTAAAATGCATAATCTTCCATGTTAAAAAAAAATACTTTAGCCCGGCTGGTGTAGCTCAGTGGATTAAGCGCGAGCTGGGAACCAGAGGGTCCCGGTTCGGTTCCCAGTCGGGGCGCATGCCTGGGTTGCGGGCCAGGTCCCCAGTGGGGGCCGTGTGAGAGGCAACCATACATTGCTCTTTCTCCCCTCCCTTCTCCTCTCTCTGAAAATAAATAAAATCTTTAAAACAAAAAACAAAAAAAATACTTTAACATAAAGAGTGTTAAGACTTGACTACTATTTGCAAATCTTAAGAACACATGTATAAACTTGTAAAATTTAAGAAATTATGGTCCTGAAACACTTCATAGTTTCCACTCCCATATATGTCCATTGTCAACAAATTCTGGCAATAAGGATGCCAGAAAAAGAAAGTGATTAAACCATAATACATCTGTAACTACAGATCATGCAGTAGCTATAAAGAATGAGGAAAATCCTTAACTACTGACAAAGACCTTCAAATTATGAGTTTTGCAAATTGCAGGATATCAATCTCATTTATGTTAAAAGCAAGAAATAATGCATTTCAATATGCACACATATGGAGGTAAACAATACCCAGTGAACCATCAACAGTAGTTAATGCTAAAGAAACAAATGAATAAGGGGGGAATGAGAGTTAAGAGGATCAGTAGGAAAAAGCTAGTCGAGATGGAGTTTAAATTTTATGAGAATGTAATTGTATAGGCATCATGTGATTTTAAACAGAGCACACTGATAAAGGTGTGATTATTTCAAAATCATTAAGTTATTGTTCTTTAAAATTGCCCCTTCTGGTAGTATAATCTTGACCACTAATAAATTTCCACTTGCAGTTTATCCCTCAAGACATTCCATCAAGCTTTCATAAACTTTATAGTACTGTTATGACTTAAACAGAGAGAAATTTTGATATGTCTGAGCTCCCAAGTATTTGGTCCTAAGTAAATGACTGTAAGAAGTCTTCAGGATATTAAATGACTGTAAGAAGTCTCATATAGGGAGCTGGAAAGGGCAGCCCCCACTGGCTGAACTGGGGTAAAGTGAATGAATTACTGTCAGATTATGCATGAAAAGAATTTGAGTCTCCCAAGAGAAGGGGATGTGCAGAATACCGCCTCATATAGAAGGTGTAATAGTCAAGCAAAAATCAAGAGATGCAAAAATCACTGGGTTTGTTGGGGAATAAGGTAGTTTTGATATATCCTCCCACCGAATATTAATTATAAAGGGAAAAACTACATTTCAGTGGAGAAATCTGATAGACATCTTAATCAAATAATAAGGTATAAGCAATGATGGGATAAACCGATACCATGTGCCTTCCTATGTAACTGATGCAGAAGTTTAGTATTTCTGACAAAATGCATAACGAAAAGCATGAGGAAACAATCAGAATAATCCAAATTAAGGAACATTCTTTAAACAGCTGGCATGGACTCTTCTTAAAGACAAAAAGGAATTTTTCCAAATTAAACTGAAGAGATGTTGACAACTGAATGCTATGCGTGATTAGGAACAGGGCGATAGTTATAGCATTTAGACATGTGGCACAATTCGAACAGACTGTATTTTAAATACTCCCCCAACCTTGAAAGTCCTGAATTTGATTAATTATAGTATGGTTGTGCAAGAGAATGCCCTTATCCTTAGGGAGATCTACACTAAAATAAATACTCAAAGATGAAGGGATATTCTTGAAATTTAATTTCTGACGGTTCAGCAAGTAATACTTAGTACATTTAGAAAGCAAATGAGTGGTGAATCCAAGTAAGGGGTACACAAGATTTTCAAGATAGCATCCTGCATCTTCTATATAAGTTTTAAACTCCTTCAAAATGTTTCTTAAAAGTCTCTTTCTTAAGCTTTGCTATTTCCTGCTACTTGGGTTGACTCTCCTTGCCTCTTAATGTTAAGGCATCCAGAAAAATATCCTAATCTGCCTGTGAACCTAAAGATTTCTGCATTATAAAAAATTTTTAATTCAGTAAACTGTCTATTGATTAGTGAAAACAAGGAGAAACACACCTCACACACAATTCTTGGACTAAGCAATAAACAACTGTTTACCCTACTAAGAACCATATAATGTTTTAGGTACTTGAATAAAACAGTGAACATAAAACCATTCTCTTAAGATTATAATACAAACACAAAACCCCATATACTACTTTAAAAGCTCACTATTTTTGAGTCCTGGCCGGGTAGCTCAGTTGGTTACACCATCATCCCAACACATCAAAGTTGCAGGTTTGACCCCCCGTCGGGGTGCAACCAATAAAGGCATAAAGAAGCAACCAATGAAAGCATAAATGAGTTATCTAGTAAAGACATCTTAAAATTGTAGGCCAACCACTAGGCTAAATGTTTAGTAAGCATTTAACACTCACAGCCACTCTATAGATAGACATCCCCATTTTACAGATGAAGAAACAGGTTTATTAAAAGTTAAAATGATTCATCCAATTATAGTAAGAAAGATAGCTCTATGGTGAATCCAACTCTAACTAGGCCCTGCAGAGCATGTAATACAGTGAGCATCAAAATCCTTTGAAAAGCAATTTCTTAACATTAAAAAGTTCCCTGATTAGCAAACATTAGCACATTGTTCTTAGCACCTTCACCAAACTGCCTTCACGGAGCTGAAGGTAAGAGCTATAAAATATCCCTGGGAGGAGCTCAAACTGCTATACTAGGGCCAAGCCCTGACT
Source organism: Micronycteris hirsuta (assembly GCA_004026765.1). Taxonomy (NCBI): domain Eukaryota; kingdom Metazoa; phylum Chordata; class Mammalia; order Chiroptera; family Phyllostomidae; genus Micronycteris; species Micronycteris hirsuta. The sequence continues at coordinate 47,774 of PVJI01006942.1, read as the reverse complement.
GAGACGTTAGGGCAAAAAAGGTTAGGAATAAATGTTTGACACATGGAAAAATCCTAACAGGGGTAAACCTCTGGGAAAATAGCAGCAAGGGACTGAAGAAAGACATTAAAATCAGTCTGATTCATTAAAGATAAAAACCAAATCAGATATCAATAGCATGTATATATTCAGCCCTGGCTGGTGTAGCTCAGTGGACTGAGCGCAGACCTGCAAAGCCAAGAGTCACCAGTTCGATTCCCAGTCAAAGAACATGCCTGGGTTGCAGGCCAGGTCCCCATTAGGGGGCATGCAAGAGGCAACTACACACTGACGTTTCTCTTTCTCCTTCCCTTCCCCTTTCTCTAAAAATAAATAAATAATTTTTTTTTAAAGCATGTATGTATGCACAGTAAATTCTCCATGTATCCTAGATCAGGCATAAACTTCCAAGCTCATTGTAACTGGTTCTACCATGCCAATAAAATAAATGCTTAGAAATTCATTTTGCTTTGTTGCTTATGAGGAATCTTAAAGGAGGGGAAAGAGTGAATCACTCTCACCAATTCAAATATGAAATATCCATTCTTTAAGACTCACAATATTCCAGTGAAGGTCTCTTCACTGCATCAGGACAGAATGCAAACCCAGTTGCTTTGATGCTTGCATAGCCAGAAAGGTTTCTCCAACCCCTCCTTTTTCTCAACTGCACAAAAACGTAAGCTCAACTATGTATTTCCATTAATAAAAGCAGCAAAACCTCACTAACAAAAAGGTTTATCACTTTCCCTTGAGTTTCAATTTCTTCTCAGAGTTCCATTAAATACAGTAAAAATCCTTAAACACTCTGTAACTCAACTTACCTTCCCTTCAATCATCTTTTTCTATTTCTGAGTCAAAATTTACTACCACCATACCTGCCAAGGGACACGTACATTAAAACTGGTAAGGGGACCTGCGGCTGAGAAGGAATTACCATATAAAACCTTCTGTGAATTGATCTCTCACTGTTTCTCCCTTCCCTCCACCTCTCAGAAAGCAGCTAACAGGAAGATATCCTTTGGACTACTATACAATGGTTTGTTTCCCCAAGCAACAGGTTGCCATGACCTTTTTATCTACTATGAGTTACCCAGAGAAAATAATTTATAAAATTATTGATATACTTACAATTCCAGCGAAATAAATTTAGCTTCTTTGATATTTGATATGCCAATAATAAACAAAGGCACAATATGCTTTTTAAAACTTTATTTCAACATAACTATGCTTACAGAAATACACTCATATTGGTTAATAGAATGCAATTTAACTTATCTTACATGATTTTGGACCAACAACTTGGTACATGGTTTAAGCATTAAAAAAAAAAAGGATTTGCAATCTGGTTTATTTTTCATCTATTACAAATGTATATAAAAGATCCTCCATCAAATGCTGCTAAAGCAGGCAGCAAGAACCTTGAGAAATTAACCTTTGGTTTGTCTCTGAAAAGTAACACGTATTGCACTGTAAAAGTTTATAAAATTGGTGCAACAAAATAGTGTTGCAATGTTTCAATGCCAGTTTACAAAGTTCAATAACTAATGGATGCTGAAAAGGGTGGTGAGAGCCTATGTACACAGGTGGAACTGTAAAAGCTATTTGATTTAGTTAACATTGCATGTAGATTGCAAACCTACACAAACCAAGATTCAGATAACTTCCTGAATCTGAATAACACTATCAGCTCCGTTTATCTGCTGAGGTCAACAAGGAAACTCCATATACTAGCTTTTTCTCTGATTTATGGAAAAAAGCGAATTACATTTCTTCCCCAGCTTTTCAGTCCAGAACTGATATTGATACTACAGGCAAGGTAGTCCTTCCATTGTCAACATTCATAGGGTGACATGTGATGAGGTCTACTTGGGTTTAAATATGTATTAGCACTCATATGCAAAATAGTCCCCAAAGTTAAAGACCACAGGACTTTAGAAGTGACTCTAAAAAATAAAATGGCCCTTCTTGGAAGACTAGAAAAAACATCCAGCCATAGTTATAAGAAGCCTTGTCAAAAATTGTTACCCCTTGTAAATTACACTTCAATTTAAAAAATAATAAAAAAAAAAGCCCCAAAGCAGCTCTGAAAAGAGGAAAAATATATAACTTAAAATATCTTGAAAACATTACAGATGCAAAAAGATAGTTAAGAGATACATTTTCATAAGACTACCTATGATTAGGCTTATCATGTCTTCTAGGATTTCAAGTTTATCTCTAGTTACTAAACATCAATTTACATGTAAGATGTTTCACTTTTTATTCCTTTATCAAGAGGGAAAATTCTAGTTTCAATTCTATCCAGTGGAGGAGAAAGTGAAAAGACAGAAAGATTCAAACAGTTCCATGCAAATATCACACTTTGCAAATGGAAGAACTCCCAACTAGACTAGAAGTTCATATTACTAATACACTTTTCACTGAAACAATGTTTAGTAAGTACAAATACATGGCATTAAGGTTCAGAACCTAATATAGGCCTGACAGTCGAGTCCTTGTTCTCTGGAAGAAAAGCCTCTAGTCCTACTCAATTTCTAGGAACAACTTTTTCAGATCAATTAAACAATAAAGGGTTTTAATTTCCTTTATATTTTTGTTTTTGGTGTTCTGGTCTTTAAAACTAAGTAAGAAAATCAATCCAATTCCACATAGGTCAATTTTTTTTCTTGTTTATAGTATGAAAGAATCCACAAAAACCTCCCCCCCCAAACTGATTCCCAGTCTCTAGTCTGTACTTAACATGAATCTTTTAACATATAAAGTAAAAGACAACTTATATAAAATGTACCATGAACATCAAAACTAGTTGTTAGAAAGATTTAACTAGCTTTATAATTTAAGTTTTAAAACATAAATATTTGCAGCTTGATCTTCTGTTGACAATGATTGTCGGAGCTGAGAATTCACCTAGAATTCAACATCATTTACAAATTCCCATTCATGCACACAAAACACACACCGTGAACACACAACTTACTCCTCATGTCTTGAGAGAATCATCTTTCAATCTTTGGCCTCCCAGTCAATTCAAACGTCTTTCAACTCAAACTTCACTCTCAGATTTTTAGCAAGTTTTCCACCCACACTTCATCAATGCTTTTCCTAATCTTCTTCATGTTGCACTGCCAAACTCTGAAACCTGTGCCCCAAAGAGATCACCAGATTAAAAAAATAATAATAAACGAAATATAAAGTGGTTATTTCAGAACAGAAAATGGAAAATCAGAATTGTTCAAGATTCCCTAACTGGGACCATACTTTATTTTTACTGCAATGAATAACTACTATCAGCAAGAAAAATCCTATGTTGGATTTCCATATTCTTCAGCACCTGGCCAAAGAACCTACCAAAATAGTTTGGGAATACACACTCCTTCCCCCATACAAAGTATTCCCACAGGAACACCAGGATAGTTGCAATTCATTTGAGGCCTCACCTATATAAAGAGGCTGTCACAAGAACAGCCAGGAAACCCACTAGTCTGTGGAGATCCCTGAGAAAGTGTGATTTTTTAAAATCTGAACTGTAATTAAGGTTCACCAGCCTTTTTCATTATATTCATAGGAAGTAGCAGCTGGTCAATCAGCACTCATACTGCCTTAACCATCCTAGGTTTTCCGTATAATTGCTATGGCTTTGGAATCTCACAACTGACATTCTGTGTAATTTGAAGGTGGTATGTCTCTGAATTCCAGGTTTGCAATTTCCCAATGTCACTTATAGTTCTTTACTCAGCTGAGTAGTCATATGGACGCCAACCATCTATGAAAAAAAGTTTTCCTCAAAGATGACTTAATACTGTACATTTAAGAAGTAGCTGTACTAAAGAGGCCAATAAACTTTACTTATGGTTGGTATTTGAGAGAAAAATCCATTCAGTATGGAGCCTAGTGGTTCATTTATTGCAAAATTCAAATTGAGAGCTGTGAATTTACTACATCCACTTAAAATAAATAACTTACATGAAATACAGATCTGGCATAGATATAAGATGTGAAAATCAAAATCAATGACTTGAACCTGCATGTTTCATTTGCTCACAAACTTGCACACATTAATATTCTGCAAAAAAGACAATTGCAGCAAAAGAAAAACTGCCCTTTTGCAAACAAGACTAAAAGCATCCCTCCAAAGAGGACAAAATAAACATGCATATATATGTATAAAGTGTTACTGTTCAACACGAATGCTATATCTAGGAAAAATTTAACTGCATAGGTTAAAAAAAAACACAATGTGCAATATAGCCATTAAAGCACCAAAATAAAAAAAATTTTTTAAAAATCAATGTTCTTATGACGATTAACATATACAAATAAGAAATATTGATCAAAACTCAGGAGTAAATACCTGGACTGAAACAATGTCCACTGTTGGGAGATTTTTTCAATTTAAATGTCTCATCTCTAAAAAAATTTTAAAGTGCTAACTTTATATAAAGCAGGCAAATTCTTCAAGTAATTTGCTATTTAAGTATGCCAATTTTAACAGAGCTAAACAAGAAAACAAGAATAAACTAAACTGTAACAGGAAGACAGACATGGGGAAGGAAACTGACAAGTCATAGCTAGACAAAGCAACAGAGTGCTGTAATACCACCTTGGTCTTCTAGTTTCAATTAAATGCACAAGCTAAAAGATTTAGGTATCTGCAGGTTTAGTACTCTAACTCCCTTGAATGTGCTAAAATTTATACACTAGGTATACAGAGTCATAAGAAAAAGAGTGCCACTTAAAAATCAACATCGGACACTAATTAAAGCAATTCTAAAAATAAAAAGTTGTCTACCAGTATAAATGAATATAAAATGTAGACCTTACAAACTAAGAAGTGAAGCCTTTTCCAAAGTTTAATTACTCCTGCCCTTTAGCTGCTTTTTCAAGGAAGTATACATTAACCAAATGGCGATTGAGGTGTTTGCTATAATCTTTTTCCTTTCTAAAAGAACGATCACAGAAGATACAAACAAAATCTCCCTCAGCCACCTTGACTGGTAAGGCTTCCTTTGCATTCTTCCTGCTAGCTTCTTGTGGAACTGGCCGGGCCCCATTTAATCCAGAATCATCACTACCCTCTGACATGTTGTCACTTAGGTCACTTCCATCATGGCTGTGGATGCCTTCATCTTCCTCCATTTCCTGAGACTCATTTACCGCAATGGTAACAGGAGGTGCTGCCACACCGGTTTTGAACACTGCTTCACCTTTTTCTGTTGGTAGGGGAAGAAGCAGTGGTGAAACTGGTTCTTCGACTGCTGAGTCTTTTCCAGGGGGATTCTCTGTTTTGTTCTCACTAGTATCCGTTTCACAAAGCCCAGTGTCAGCCTGATGTTTACCATCTGAAGTTTCACCCTCTGGCATATTCAAGTTCTGTTCAGAGGATGAAATATTGGCAGATTCCTTGATAACAGCAGCAAGACCAGCTAGACTCTTTTCTGCCTCTTCTGTTTCTACTTTTTGAAGGGGAGCTTCTTTATTTTCTTCGCATTCAGTGAGTGATTTTTGGTCTGCGGACTCCTCTTCTTCTAAGTTTTCCTTTGGCAATGGTGGCGATGGTGGTAAGAAACCCTGTGCCCCTGCACTTTCCTTCCGAAGCTGGCTATCTTTAACAGGCACTAAGCCAACTTCAATAAGGACTTGCTCCTGCCTAGCCATTTCACTCTGTGTGTTCACCTTTTCTTTCTTATTATCTTTTCGAGGAGACTTTTTGGAAACTGGAGGCTCCAGAACAGGAGGAGGTTCCACCACAGGAGGGGGCTCCACCACAGGAGGGGGCCCCACCACAGGAGGGGGCTCCACCACAGGAGGAGGCACCACGGGAGAGGGCTCCTCCACATGGACAGGCCCTTTCTGAACAACTTCCATTAGAGAAGGCTCCTTGGGAGGAGGAGGCTCTGTCTGAACAGTCCGCATCTGAGCAGGCTCCACGGGAGGCTCCATGGGAGGCAGCGGCTCTGTCTGAGCAGGCCCCCTCTGAACAGTCTCCTTCTGAGCAGGCTTGCTGCTTTTTTTACTTGATTTATTATTTTTCAAAGTTTTCTTCTTTGTATTTTTTTTCCCCGAAGTATTTTGCTTCTTATTCTCCTCTACTTTGTTCTCAGCCTTTGGCACTTCCTGACTATTTTTGGATTTGCTTTCTGTCTTCTTTTTCTTTTTTGTCACAGGTTCCTCATCATTAACAGAATCTTGTAAGGAATGGGCCTCAGCTTCTATCTTCCTTTTACTTTTCTTGGCTTTACAGGTTTTTTCTGAACTGCTTCCTGTACGCACCTCCACATCTTTAGCTTCCATTGCCGATCTGCGAGTTCTGGTAGTCACTTGGATCGAAGCATTACTACAAGGCTTTCTCTCCTTTGAAACATCTTTTTTCTCTGCTTTTACAGACTTCTCATTTTTCTTTCCAGCCACATCCCCCTTTGTTTTTGTCTGCTCCGTTTCTGTTTTTTCCTTGGTATTGTTATCAGGCAAGTCAGCCTCCCGCTTTTTGGTTTTCTTTAGTTTCACTTTTGAGACATCCATTGTTTTATTAGGACAAGTAGGATGCTTAGACTTGAAATGATACTGCAGATTACACTTCTTGGAAGCTGCATAGTCACATACAGGACAATTGAACTGCCGTGGATTAACATGCAGTTCTACATGTTTTTTGAAGTTACTTCTATCTGCTGTTTTGTAGTCACAGTGTGGGCAGTTAAGAGGTTTAGGCCCATTGTGAACCTGTCTTGCATGGCGAGTTACTTCATGTTGATTAGAGGCCACATAACTGCACTGATCACATTTAAATGGCTTCTCACCTGAAGGTAAACAAGAGACATTAAAGACATATTAAGAAATAAATTCAAGATTTTATTAAAATACTAAGGAATTGGACTATGTAAACAAAAAAACCCACAAAAAATTATTTTTGAAAACTGTTTCATGCATGTAACATTTACCATATTTATTTGTATATCTTTTTCTATCCCTTGACATTGATTCTCAAACCAAACAAAAATATCGCATAGTCGTCATCTAAAAAGTTCATCAAGCTAGGCTCTCAAGGACTATCAAAAAGCAGAGATTTGTTAGTACACAATTACTGGCAAGACTGAGCTCTGGATACTAATTTTGGGGCAAGGACTCTCAAAAAAAAAACTTTTCAGTGTTTTATGTTTAGTTAAACAAATGTGCAATGGGGTAAAATATAAAATTCATACATATTTAAGATAAAACTTGAGACCTCAAAGAAATATTTTATACTCTAAGCTATAGTCCCAGACCTTCAGTACAGAAGTGTTAAAACACTGCTTTAACCTCAGGGAGCAAAGGCTTTTTCCTTAAATTTAACCCTTGAATCCATCTAGGCAAGAGCTGAGTCAACCTGTATTAAGCATATTTTTCCAATGCCAAAGTTGCTATTTTAAAGCAAACATGTAGTCTGATCAGAAATCTTTTCTTAATTTTCACCCATCTTCTTTAAAGAATGGGCCAAGAACCTAGGTAAATGAGAAGGAGCATACAAATAGATATGGTATGTAAAATAAGCAAACAAAGTCATAATCACAGGTATGCACAGAACCAGAACTCCCACCCCCAAATTAAAGGTACAAGAGTAACACATTCTACCTGCATACATACCCATCTAGATCACACTCTAGTAAATATTACCAAATGGTATCCACACCCCACTGGTCCAATGGAATGCATAGTAGAAAAATGGAAATTGACATTTATGAAAATTCATCTCAAACAATCTCAAATTCACAGCAAATCTTAATTTTTTCATAAAGCAAAGCTACTCAGACATTAAATAAAACCTGTATCCCTTGGGTCCAACTTCTTTGGGACTCTTTAAGCTTCCTAGAAGTTGGACTCAAGGAGATACACACCAAGACACACCATAATTACATTACCCAAGATTAAAAATAAGGAGAGAATCTTAGAAGCAGCAAGAGGAAAGGAGACAGTTACCTACAAAGGAATTCCCATAAGACTGTCAGCTGATTTCTCAAAAGAGACCTTGCAGGCAAGAAGGGGCTGGAGAGAAGTATTCCAAGCCATGAAAGGCAAGGACCTACATCCAAGAATACTCTATCCAGCGAAACTACCATTTAGAATGGAAGGGCAGATAAAGTGCTTCCTAGATAAGGTCAAGTTCAAGGAGTTCATCATCACCCAGCCTTTATTATATGAAATGTTAAAGGGACTCATATAAGGCATGGAGGGATATCAATAGGGGAGTGGGAGGGGGAGAGAGGAGGAAAAGGTGCAGAGAATAAGTAGCATAAATGGTAGGTAGAAAACAGACAGGGGGAGGTTAAGAATAGCATAGGAAATGTAGAAGCCAAAGAACTTATGTGTATGATCCATGGACAAAAACTAAAGGGCGGGGGGAGGGGGGCGCGGAGGGGAATAAAGGGGGGAAATGGAACAACTGTAATAGCATAATCAATAAAATATATTTAAAAATAAATAAATAAAACCATGTAGATGGTAAGCCTTACATGATTAGAAAATGTCTGATAATAACAGACTCAATCACAAAAACAAATACGTATCCAGCTTTGTCAGATTGGATATGTAGGTAAGTGGACAGCTCTTTCCCATGTCCGTTCACTAATAAATTGGTAAATACAGGTTTCTACAGCACGCTATATTACACCATAGTACTTGGCCCTGTCCTGTCCTCTCTCCAGTGAATTGCCTCAGTGGCGATTAACATTTTAACATATACAAAGAACAGGCAAAGATAGGTGGCATAATAGTTAAGAACTTTTTTGGAGTAAGAGTATCTGGGTGATCAATATGGCACCCTGCAACTTACTGTGAGATCTTGAGCAAGGTACTGAAAACTCTCTAAGGCTCAATTTCCTCATCTGTAAAATATTCTTCTTTAAAGCTTTTATTGAATTTATCAGGGTAACATTGGTTAATCAAATTAAAGGTTTTAGGTCTACAGTTCTATTTTTTTTTTTATAGTGAGGCTTTTTTCTTTGTTCTATCTTTTTTTTTTTAAGATTTTATTTATTTTGAGAGAGAGGGGAAGAGAGGGAGACAGAGAGGGAGAGAAATAGCAACGTATGGTTGCCTCTCACATGGTCCTCACTGAGGACCTGGCCTGCAACCCAGGCATGTGCCCTGACTGGGAATCGAACCGGGACCCTTTGGTTCCCAGCCCATGCTCAATCCACTGAACTACACCAGCCAGGGCGGTCTATAGTTCTATATGTAAAATATTGTTGAGTGTTGTGAGCTAGAAATAATCTAATCCATATAAAACACTTAGCATAGGCAGGTAGCCAGAAGTCAATAAGCATTACTTTTCATCACTTTTGGAACAAATTGGTTAATTTTTAGTATGGGTTAAAAAAAGTGGGGTAAGAGTCATGTGTTTAGTTTATCCTGCCTTTTCACATAAACCCAAACTCTAAGTAAACATCTAATTAATGCAGTTTCCCTCCTCATGAAAATATCCGTGCTAATGAAAGAATTATAATGTAAACAGCACCATTTTAAAAACCCTAGTGAGCCCTGGCTGGTGTAGCTCAGTGGATTGAGCGCAGGCTGCGAACCAAAGGGTTGCCGGTTCGATTCCCAGTCAGGGCACATGCCTGGGTTGCGGGCCAGGTCCCCAGTGGGGGCCATGTGAGAGGCAACCACACGTTAATGTTTCTCTCCCTCTCTTTCTCCCTCCCTTCCCTTCTGTCTAAAAATAAATAAAACAAAATCTTTAAAAAATGTGCTTTTTAAAAAAAAAACCCAAACATTGGTGAATAAGGGTACCATATTTACATAGCAAACATCAATCAAGGTATGGAAAGATGTAAGAATCTGTTCAAAATTTGATGGCAACATAATTTACCTGCTCTATTCATTCGCTGCCCCCATGTTCCTTCTACTGCCACAAAAACCTACTTGTATTAGAGTATCTATTCATCCAATTTTATAGCTCATTAGTACCTAGCTGAATATAAATCCTTTTCCCCGTACCAGTGGTTTTAACTCTCTTTTTCAATCCTTTTGCCTCACCATATATTACTAGTAAATTCTTGTAAATTTTTTACGGTTCATGTAAAAAAATAACACAATAATAAATAATACAAGAATAAAATTTGTTTTGTGTACTCACATCTGTAAAGCTACTTTTGCCCCACCCTGTTATTTACCTATATTTTTCATCTTTATAAATGCATCACATGTCCATTTTATTCTTCCCAAATTAATTTATAGATGTACGGTAAATTCAAAAGGGGATTTTTTTATAAGCTTTACACATTCCTATCAAGAATAATCTTGAAAGAACAGCAAGAAAAATTTCTAAGTAAAAGAGTAATAAGGGCATATAATTACTACTCAGTAATAAAAACAAAATTCTGATCACAAAACAGGATGAATTATCAAAAATATTTCATAGGAGAATGTTCTTTCCGATAGGAAAAATTAGAGAACTGGTTGGGCAAGACTATGGGAGTATGGACTGGAAAGGATAATGAGGCAACTTTTCTGAAGGTGGTAAAAATGTTCCACATCTTCAGTCAATCTGGGCAGTAGTCAAATAGGTGAAAACAGATGTAAGGTCACTGACGTATATATACCTAAGAAGTGTGCGTTTTCACGTGTGTAAACTGAACCTTAATAAAATACTGTTTAATACTATTATGGAATTCATGAAGACAGTCTCAAACTATAACATCTTTCAAATAAGCCCAGCTATTAAAATAATACCCTAATAATAATAATAAAAAAAATACTCAGTGAAAGAAAAATAAGCTGATTATTAAATAAAATAATTTTCTATCTTAAAAAGAGTACTATGGCCCTGGCTGGTGTAGCTCAGTGGATTGAGCGCAGGCCTGCAAACCAAAGCATCGCCGATTTGATTCCCAGTCAGGGCACATGCCTAGGTTGCAGGCCGTGTCCCCAGCATGGGTGTGCTAGAGGCAACCATACATTGATGTTTCACTCCCTCTCTTTCTCTCTCCCTTCCCCATCTCTCTAAAAATAATAAATAAAATCTTAAAAAAAAAAAAAAAAGAGTACTAAATGGAGGTGGTAATTGGTAAGTTTTTAAATTCCCTTTAACATCCATTATGCACTTAATTGGAAAATATTAAAAGTAAGCTGTTTTTTTTTTAAGAGAGAGGGGAAAGGAGGGAGAAAGGGAGCGAAACATCGATGTGAGAGAGAAACATCAATCAGTTGTCCCTTAGACACACCCCAACCAGTGACTGAACCCGCAACCTAGGCAAGTACCCTGACCAGGAATCAAACCAATGAGCTTTCGCTTTGCGGAACACCACCCAACCGAGCCACACATGTCAGGTCAAAAATGAATTCTTATGCTAGCAGGATGGGGAACTAAATAAATACAAACAATGTATTTCACCCAGTAAGAAATATTTCATCCAGGATGAAATGGAAGAATCTCTACAGAGAATATGAAAGGGAAGCTGAGGAAAATGTCAGTGTCTTTAGGACTACCCAGGTGAGGATACCCTGAAAACATCAGGGAGTAACACCAATAAAAGAGAAAAACCAGATTAGGTTAGTGTGTGTGTTTTTATCAATATTCAATTTTCTTTTTCTGAGGGACCAAATCAACATTCTGGTCCCTTCCCTATTTGGCCTGACATTCTAACCTATGGACAGAAGTGCTCCAAGTAAATACCCAATGTGTTTTTGCCTCAAAAACCAATCTCTTTGTCAGTTTAGCTAAAATGTACCAACTCGACAAAGACTAAGCTCTTCCAGAAATAAGACAGTGAGCACGCTCTTATGTATAATATATTCACATGAACAAGGAACCAAAATGCCCAAGCTGACCTGTGAAGATCAGACTGCATTCCACAGAGAAGGCACCCATGACAGTCACTCAACGCAACCCCATCAGAAACACTAGCTACTCAATTTGACCAAATTTAGCTTTATTTTATTTCAAGTGTTATCAGCAACATCTATTAAAAGTATTAAAATACAGTATCTGCTGACAATAATTCAGCAGACTCATACACAAAACAGACTGACCATGTTTTTTTCCTGTTTGCAATACAAACTGTTGGCATCCAATACAGGCCAATGGCTCTACTCTCTCAGTACACCCTGGTTCCAACTGCATTACGCAGTAGCTTCTTGAGCCTTTCTCCAAGCCATATAACGTTCTTTCAAGGCTGCTAATAACTAAAAATGGTAGGGTAAGGGAGTCTGAGGCCAAATCCTAGCTCTTCTAATTTGGAGGAATGACAACCTTACATGGAACATCTGTCTTCTTTACACCTGTGTCCTAATCTACAAATTGGGATTAAGTTATTTGAAAAGTACTAAATTTGGAGATAACAAATCCTGATTTTTTGGCACTTAGCATGCATACAATAAATAAACAGTAGCCACTATTCATTATTAATAGACTTTTAAAAATTGATTTTAGAGAGATGGGGAGAGATGAAGATTGACTGATTTGTTGTTCCACTTATTGATGGATTCACTGATTACCTCTCGCACGCACCCTGCCCTGGGATGACACCCACAACCTAGGCGTATGGGAACAATGCTCTAAGCAACTGAGCTACCCAACCAGGGCTATTGACAGACTTTTAAAAGACTTGCTGTACCATTAACAAACAACTACTAAAAATCACCTTTAAAATATAGCAAAGAAAATCCAAGACAACAGCACACTCAAAATTGTTCAGGCAAAGATTACTGACTAGTATAAAACACCATAGATAAATGCTTATACCATGACAAAAGTATTACAAATTCAATGAAAAAGATCCAAGTACTGTCATTCTAATCCAGTGACCTAGCCAACACTACTAAGGGTCAACCAGATATGCCTTTAAATGAAACACCAGGAAGTTAATGATCAAGCATTTAATTTCCAGTGTGCAACTAATACAAGGCACAGAGACAGAGGAAAAACTGTATAACACGAAGAGAAAGCTAGTTAAGACAAATCTAGAAGGGTAGCATTCTACAAGAAAAATGACATTTTTTCAATACTTTACTTTCCTCATTTGTAAAATAGGAGGAGAACTTACACATCGTAGGACAGTTATGAATACTAAAATGAGTTAAATCAGGTAAGGTTCTTAAATGTTTTATTGAAGAGCAAGAGCACACCTACCAACAAGACATATTCCTACCTTCAACAAAGCCTTAGCATCCAAGTTCCCTCAGAAAAATGAAACCAGGAAGTGCAGAAAAAATAACTAGGTTCTGGTTAAGTGACCCAACTCACTAACTCTGGAGACTTAGAAGGTACATTCGATGTATATTAACATGACAACCACGTATCAAGAAAGGCTAGCAAGCATACTGTGCAATCACTTCATTACTACTCAAATCAGAATCTGTACTGTAATCATGTCTTACTCATCACTGACTTAAGACAACTATATTCAATAGCAATAAAATGCAAGTATTTTTTTAATTTTCTAGTAGTCGCATTACAGGGGTAAAAAAAGAATCAGATAAAATTAAATGTACTACTTATGTAACCCAATGTATCCAACATCATGTCAAGACTTAAAAACAATATTTAAAAAAAGGTTGTTTACATTTTCTTTATATTGTTTTTGTTTTAGAGAGTAGAAGATGGGAGAGGGGGAGTGGGAAAAGGGAAGAGAAGGGAGAGAGATTTGTTGTTACACTTATTTATGTATTCATTGGTTGATTCTTACATTTGCCCTGACCGGGGATCAAACTTGCAACCTTGGTGAACTGGGAGGATGCTTTAACCAACAAAGCTGCACGGCCAGAGCTCTTCATACTGTTTGCATTTCAGTTATTTTATACATTTCAATTCCAACCAACCACATCTCACAAGCTCAATAAGCATACGGGGCTACTGGCTACCCAACTGGACACACAGATGTTAAGTTCCTTGTTAACTTACGGAGATGGGTCTACATAGACTTTTGTAAACAGCAAGATTTTATTTAGCACAGTTTGCCCACATGGGGTGGGTACATATTCTAAATCTGGAAGGAGAGCGCCCTGATCAGACATGGCAGTTCACCAAGGGTCAATTACGGCCAAAATGAAAAAACTGACCTATTGAAGACCACTTCTGCTAATTATTTACTCTTTAACTTTGATAATGGAGACCAATTCTGGCTGGTGATCCTGATTCTTTCACTGGCGTAGAGAAATCTCCCACTTGTTATAGTCCTGCATTTTATTTATTATAGACTAGTTAAGTTAGTATCTCAGATTATATATAATTCTTCAAAATCTATTGTTTGTAAATCATTCCTCAAAGAAGCCCTATCAACTTGCAAAAGAGAACAAATCCAAATTTCAAGACCTGAGAAGGTAAGAAGGGGTCCCTGGAGCCTTGCAACCACACGCTATGAAACTTGGTGTCACACTGTGTCGAGGGAGGAGTGCAAGAAGGAAGTTGTTCCAAAAGGATTAACCAGCCTTGGTCTATGACATTAGTTCAACTTTTGTTGAACTTTTGTCACACATTTACATTTACAGGAGTTCTACCTATGGACTCATTAACAATCTCCGTTTAAATACAGCTCCATATTAACAGAACATTTATTTTTACCTCTAATTTCTAAATTATATTAAAAATATAATCATAAATAATGTCCCAGGTCCAAGTCTAGAAGAACATCCTTATAAAGATAATTTACTAAAAATGACAGAAAAATTCCCATTTCTTACCAACCTGAGTGAGTACGCATATGTCTAGTTAGATGAGTCTTCTGAGAACTTGAGTAAGGGCAAAGTTCACATTTATATGGGCGTTCTCCTGCAAAAATATGATTAATGTTTAAATATGATAAAATAAGGCAAATACAATCCTCACTAATATTATATACAATCAATACTGAGTATTTTTAAATATAAATGCTTTTCCTATACCTAGTAAATAATCTATGTAAATATTAGAAATGTTAATTATTTCACTCAGAATTTAAATAACATCATTTCAATTTTGCTGGCAATATCATTGGCTTTCTTGAAAAATTTACTTTAGAGAGAGAGAAAGTGAAAGAGAAAGAGACACTAACTTGTTCCACTTACTTATGCATTCATTGGTTGATTCTTGTATGTGCCGTGAGGGGGGATTGAACCCTCAACCTTGGCCTATCAGGACAACCCTCTAACCAACTGAGCTACCTGGCCAGGGCTACATTAAACACTAAGAACTGAAAAATTATCTTGATAAGGCATCAAGAAGCATTGTTTTTTTTTAAAGATTTTATTTATTTTTTTTTTAAGAGAGAAAAAAGAGAGAGAAAGAGCAATGTATGGTTGCCTCTCACATGGCCCTCATGGGGACCTGGCCCACAACCCAGGCATGTGCCCCGACTGGGAATCGAACCGGGACCCTCTGGTTCCCAGCCCGCGCTCAATCCACTGAGCTACACCAGGCGGGCAAGAAGCATTGTTTTAATTAGAATTATCCTTAAAGAAAAATCTACCCAAATTTTCTGAGTTACAGCTTAGGTAACTTTTTAAAAAATCCTTGTAGATGATAAATCTGCCATTTGAAGTTGTTCCACTTAAAGCAAGAATGCTTTTAGTGGGGACTTTGTTGCTTTACCCTAAAAATTTCAAGTGGTAGATATAACTGTTACAAAGTAAGTCAGTGTTAAAACAAATTTTATTCATAAAACCGTAGGGAAAGAGCAACTGAAGATGAGAGGCCAGTGATTTAGTACTGCACTAAACTGAAGAATTTAAGGCAGAAAAATGTGTGTTCTGTTTTTGTTTGAGCGTGGGTTGTCAACCACAGAAGTGTTGGGGATTTTTTTAAGCTTGAAAATTTGTTTCATCTAGTCTTTGGGCACAAGGTAATAATTATGACCTTGAACAAGTTTCTGTATCTAGAAAAGTAACAGTATCTTCACTTCTTAGAATTGTGAGAATTTAACTTAATACATACAGAGTACTTAACATCGTGCCTAGCACATATTAAGCCCTCAATAAACATCAGTTATTTTGTCTAAATAGTAAAATACAGCAACACATGTGTCTAATAAAATGAGACAAAAAAAAAGAACGAATGAAAAGAGAAAAAAGGATGTGGTTATGAGTGAGAAATGTGTCCACAGTAACTGCTCTGCTGTAATTGGCTCGTAGCTATAGATTAGCTTAAATAATTCATAGCATAGAATGACGACTTTTAACTGGAAGAACTTTAAGAAAGTTTTAAAGGTTTTAAAAGTAGTTCTTTACAGAAGATCCACAAATGGCCAATAAGCACATGAAAAGATGCACAATATCTGCAGCCATAAGGGAAATGAAAATCAAAATAAGATGAAGACTTCACACCTGATTATGTTGGCTATAATCAAAACAACAGATAAGACATTCTAAAAAAAAAAGACAGATAGTAACAAGTATTGGTTAGGATATGGAACAACTGGAACCCTTATACACTGCTGGGATTATAAAATAATGCAGCAACTTTAGAAAACATTTTGGCAATTCCGCAAATGATTAAATCTAATTATTAGACCCAGCAATTCTACTCCCAGCTATATATATACAACCAAAGAAGATTTAAAAGAAAAAACTGTCCACACAAAAACTCGTGTAAGAAATGTTCAGAGCAGCATTATTCATAATAGACAAAAACGTGGAAACAACCTAAACACCCATTAACTGATGAATGGATAAACAAAATGTTGTGCGTGCAAACAAGACATTATATGACAAGTAAAGGAAAGTAAGTACTGTACATACAACATGAGCAAACCTTGAAAACACTGTGCTAAGGGAAGGCAGTCACACAGGACACATATCGTATGATTCCATATCTATGAAATGTCCAGAACAGGCCAATACATAGTGAATCGTATGCTATGTACCACAATTGAGCTGTTATTTTTAAAAGTTAATGAAATAAAAATTAAATAAAATACTGCTATAGAGTAACGTGAAGAATCAATAATGGATGATTTACTTTTAAATTCTTTGTAACAGAGTAGATTGCTTATATCTGTGCAATTCTACACTATAGGCACAATCTACAAAACAGTGATTTTTCAGTTACACAAACAGGCATAAGTGTCATCTTTTAAAGTAGAATTCATGAACTGGTTTAATATCTAAACCACAAAATTAAAAATCTTTTGATTGAAGACAGATGAAAACTATCTTCAGCCCACCATGATAATTACCTATAAAAAGAAATTAGGAGCCCTGGCTGGTGTGGCTCAGTGGATTGCACGCAGGCCTACGAATGAAAGGACGCTGGTTGCCAGCCAGGTCCCCAATGGGGAGCATGTGAGAGGCAACCATCTCTCTCACACATTGATGTTTTTCTCCCTCTCATTCTCCCTCCCTTCCCTTCTCTCTAAAAGTAAATAAATCTTATTTTTAAAAAATGAGATTAGGAACTTTGAATCTGTTGTATGTGACCTTGGGAACCTCCTCTGAGTAAGTAAACAAAGGCTACTGCCAGGCATACCCATTTCATCAATGGATAATTCTGAAGATTAGCACAGAACAGAAGAAAGTACCTACCACTGGTCCCTCAAAAGAAAACCATTAACTGACTCTGAAAACTAGGCTACCTAATGAGAAATGAGAAACAAGTGATTCTGCTATCATTCCTTTTCCCTACTCTTCAGCACTAGATGAATTTATTTTTCCATAAATACAATTTTTTTGCACCATGCATTAATACCAGATACTCTCAGAATTTAAATAATTAAATTATCCTTTAATTTATACATCACCAAATTGTTTTTTAAAAAATCATAAATATCACAAAAAGGGAAATAGAAGGGGGAAATCTCTTTTAAAAGCATAAAGACCAAACAGGTTTAACAATAAAATGTGAAATGAGGCACATACAACCAATTTTAGTATGTAAATCATAACCTTATGATGAAAACACCAACCTCAAATCAATGGAGAAAATGTTAATAAATTGTATAATATATATAAAATATGGCCATTAAAAATTAGTCACCTAGACTGTAATTAAGTTAAAATAAATCACTATAATAAAAAAATTAATAAATGAAAAAAGTAAAGTCCCTATTTTAAAAGAAACCTTCCACACAAAAAATTGGAAATACACACAAAAACTGAAATTTTTCCAGTTTTTTTCTTCTAAAAAATGTTTTCGTTTTTAAGATTTTAATTTATCTATATTTAGAGAGAGAAGAAGGGAAAAAGAGAGGGAGAGAAACATTGATCTGATCCCTCTCGAAAGCCCCCAACTAGGGACCGGCCCACAACCCAGGCACCTACCAGGCAAGGAATTGAACCAGTGACCTTTCACTTTGCAGGACGATGCTCAACCAACTGAGCCATACCAGCCAGGACTAAAAATGTTTCTAAATCAACAATTTAGATTTATTGTTGAAAACATTTTGAATTTTGTTAACCTGTGTCACCCCAATAAATTCAACAGAAAGGAAATAAAAACATTTTTAGCTTTTAGGGAAAATTTTTAAATTGTTCAGTGACCCAACAGTCCCAAAGTTATCAAACTAAAACTGATAAAAATAAAAAATTAATGTAAGAAAGGCACTGAGGTGCTGGTAACATTCTGTGTTGGCTTTCAGGGTGGTTATGAGTATATATATTTGTAAAACTTCATCAAAATGTATACATAAAAGTCATGCGCTTTACTACATGTTATAGTTACTACCTGAAAGCTCTACATTATAGCCAATTCTAAATTAGACCCCAAGGTTTTCAAAAGCTGTTAAATGAACATTAAGTACTTACGAATGAAGTACATATGGTATTTGGGATTAGTTTTAAGACATTGTAGGTGAGGTTAGTTTAGTCTTTAACAATTTAACTCAAAAAACTGTTAAGTGATTAATGGGGCAGGATTCCCAAGTAATTTGTTTCCTACCCTATATTTTTTGTAATATTTGAACTTCTTTAGTTTTGAAATAAAATGGTTTAAAAGCATGTTGACAATCATTCATAAGTTACAACAAACTGCAAAGGGACTACATATTCTTTTACTTAACAAGATTTAAAACTTTACATACAGAAGCCATCTGCTGGAGCTTAGAAATCTTGCATTTAATGGAATTTCACCTGCAAATCTGAAGTCTACCACTTAAGCAAAGCAGTATCACTTTACCTCCCCACTGTGTCCCACACTGTTGGGGTTCAGTCCTACAAAGTGACAACTCCTGCAAAAGGGAACTGAACCAAACAGCACCCAGTCACAGCCCCCTTTCACTTGCGATCCTAGAGTACAGCACTAGATTACTCCGTTTTGTTCAGACGAGTAATCAGACCTCAAGAGTACCAACTCTTAACAGGAAAATGTAAATCAAAATTAACTGTCAGGAGTTACAAACATTTCTTTGAAAAAAATGAGACCACTAATTACCAAGATTTGAAAGTAAATTTAAAAGTGAAAAGAAGTGGGGAGAAAGGGAGAGCAACCACTGATATGAGTTTCCTTTTTGAGGCGAAAAGGACCTAAAATTGATAGTGGTGATGGCTGCACAACACTGTGACTGTATCATTTTTTAACTGATTTTATTGGGGTGACATTGGTTAATAAAATTATGTAGCTTTCAGGTATACAATTCTATAACACACAGTATAAGGTACTGTGTTCATCACTCCAAGTCAAGTCTCCTTGCATCACCATTTACCCTCCTATAACTTCTTCTACCTTCCCCTACACCCCCACAACACCCTCTGGTAACCACCATGCTATTGCCTGCACCTCTGAGCTGTTTTTTTGTTTGTTTGTTTGTTTGTTTTTTGCCTAATCCCTTCACCTTTTAACCCAGCCCAACACTCCCCTCCCCTCGAGAACTGTCAGATTATTCTCTACCCATGGGTCTGTTTCTTTTTTGTTTGTTTGTTTTGGCCATTAGATTCCACACATGAGTGAAATCATATGGTTCTTGTCTTTCTCTGACTGCCTTATTTCACTTAGCACAATGCTCTCCAGCACTGTGAATATATTAAAACTACCAAATTGTAACTTTAAATGGATGAGCTCTGTGATAGTAGAGTGCAGTATATCTCAATACACCTATTATTTTAAAAAATGAATTGCAAAATATGACAAAATATTCGTAACTGTTGGGTATAGGTGATGGGCACACGTTGGTGCAGTGCAGCATTCTCTTTACTTTTAAGATGTTTGAAATTGTTCATAATTTTAAGACTGCTCTTTTTTTCTTTTTGATTTTTCTTTAAAAATTAGGAAGGTCCTCTTACCTGTATGAGTTCAAATATGCTGAACATTATTTTTTGTCTGAAAGATAGCTGCATTTTCCATACGTGTTTGTTTCCAGTGTGGTGATCCCACCAATCCTTTAAAAACTAACTTCTCACCTTTCTATGTTTGGCGGACAAAACGAGTTAGGCTGTCCCATTTGAGAGCTCAATACCCCAAGTTGAATGTTTTAAATAGTTTGAGGCTGTGTTAAATGGGTTATGTAAATGTTAATCAGTGGATTTTTTTCCTTTTTGTCTAAGCCCTCAATTCCTTTGGGGAACTACTGTATGCATTTTAAGACGTTTTCACTGTCAAATAAATCTAAAAGAGTTGTCTAATCTGGCTAAATGGTCTATCCCAAGCTGTTTAAAATATGTATTTTATAGAAAAAACATTGGTAAGATTTCTAATGGCTATTTCCATATAACACTCAGTACTTGTGTTCCTGCACTGAATCATTTAATCCTACAGTATACTGTGACCTCCACTGAGAAACTGAAGCACAATAGAATAAATAAGGAGTTCAGGGTCACAAAGACAGCATATAATGAATGAAACCAGGGTTTGAACTCAGGGTCCCCCTTCCCCTTTTTTAGCATTATTTTTAACTACCCACTCAATTAACTACCAAAAGTGAGCTGAACTTAAGGACCGCAAAGAGCCTCTTACCTGTATGAGTCCGAACATGTTGAACATAATTGTTTTTTCTGTCTGAAAAATAGTTGCATTTTCCACATGTGTACACTTTCCTTGGAAAATGGTTTCTCAAGTGTTTTCTCCAATGATATTCGCTTACTGTGGTGTACGTGCAAATGATGCACTTATAGACTCGCTCATTATCCCCAGCTCTGGTGTGGTGTTTCAAGTGAGCTGTATAGTGATCGTATCGATTGGTATTGTAGCCACAGCGGTCACAGCGAATGGGGCCCTTGGAGAAATCTCCCTCTTCTGCAGTGGAAGAGCCAGATTCCCTGGCTTTTGCTTGCTTCTCTGCACTTTCTTCCACAAAAAACTTCTTGGCACTATGAACTCTGATGTGATGCACAAACTGTTCTTCAGATTCTGCTTCATACTGGCATGGCTTACAGCGAAAGGGTTTGGTCTTCAAGTTTTTGCATTTGTCCTCTGTTCCAGGTGTTTCAGGAGGAAGATCCTTATTTGAGCTATAAATTTCTGGGGCAGCTGGTACCTCAAACACAGGCTGTGGTTCTGCAACACTGAGTTCCAAACTTTCCAGTTCCATGTTTTCCAGTCCACTGGGTTCACCTTTTACTTCGGGAGACTCCTCAAGTCCTTCTCCATCACTATCTGAAAAGTTGTTATCCCCAACAGGCATCAATTCTGCCATCTGTCTTTCTTCGCCAACTAGGTAATCACAGCAGCTGCCATTTACTTCCCCAGTTAAGGCCACATTTGCCAACATGATAAGCTGAGGAGCAGCCAGTTCAGCTTTGGAGAGGTCATGCAAGTCATACATATCGTTAGGCAAGGCCATGCCAATGTTGCCACTGCCGTTGAACAGCCCTCCTCCTCCAGAAGACTGCCCCATTACTTGGGTGGCCATAACTGTATTCTGAATTCAAAACGAAACAAAAAAACACAAAAGCACCAGTTTAAATACAACTCTTACTGATCTAAAACTAAAACGTTACTGTGATTCTTTGTAACTTTTTAAAAATACATTTTCCAATACAATTTTGAAGCTCAATGAACTCCACTAATAAAAATAAGACTTTCAAATATTTTTGTAATTTCAAATTCTTTTTTACCGCATCACCCAAAAAATTTCTATTACCCCTCAGAAAAATTTTATCGACTGTTTGACATAACTCAGCCATCAACTAGGTCTACCAATGCTAAACACTTTTTAAATTTTTCTGGCAAAAAAAAATCAATAGCCTTCATTTTTAATGTTAATTTAAATTATTTTAAAAACTCATGAGTAGTAGTAAATTGCCAGCCTCTCAACTATCCCTTCAACCTTTACTGGTCTGAAATTGAAAGACAAGAAATCCAAAAGCCAGACAAACATGTCTAGAAACTAGAAGCCTGTAATAAGTGGTCAACTGAACAGAAATTCACATTACCTCAACTAATACCAGAGGAGTAGACTACTGTGAAAAAGTACCACTTACGGTAGTTTCTTTTTTTTCTGATTTGTCCTGTTTGAAAGGGGACAAAAAATACGAGCCTTCTTTTCCTGTGAAACAGTTTGGTGTACGCAAAACTTCACAAATGAAAATAAAGAATCTTTTAAAACACCTAATAAAATAAAATAATCATACAACTCAACTCGACAATCAGCAACTTTTTTCCATCGTGTTTGACTTGGCCTACTTGCCCAGTGGAAGCCATTACAAGATCACCTTCTTGAAAACATGTTGGGCTTTTTAAAATCGTCTTAACCAGGTTGCTTTCCAACCTTTGGGTACTATTCTCAAAGTAGATGTTCTCTTGCAAATTACATAAACTACTAAAAAAGTTAGGCCCAAAATACAAAAAGTAATCCGTTTCACCAAAATATATAAACAAAAACCGGTTGAGCTATACGTACCAACAAAAGTTGGAATCAAATGCCATCACAGAAAACAAACCGAGGGTAAAAGCTGTCCCAAGGTTGAACAGCCCGAGCTACTTGGTTATTTAACCAAACATCGACTTTTCTAATACTCCACAAAAACCCCAACTACCATCCCTAAAGGAATTTTAACGTTTGTCGGGAAGACCATCCAAGTAAAGTCCCAAAGCCCAACGTGTTGCACGAATTCCTATGTGCTCCTGCCACCAGCGCCTGCCTCGGCGGCGGCATTCCTGGCTGAAATAGGCATTCGGCCATTTTCTCAAAATACCAAACACAAAGCAGCTCTTTGCAAACTCGGGCGCTCTCGCTTCCTCTCGGCTTGCCCCGCTCACTGCACACACATTTACAAACCAATTCACGGGAGTTGCCCTAACACTCTTCCTGAAGTTTTCCTGCGCTCCCCAACACTAAAAAAGGCAAGAGGGGACAACTCGGGGTGCAGATGGGCCAGACCAAGTCTTCCCCAGTCCAGCCCCCTCTCTGGCCCTCGGGCCCGCGACTGGGAAGAGGGCAAAGTTACCGCGTCCCCGGAGCCCCGGATCCTCTCACTGTCCCCGGGCTCGCCCTCCACAGAGGGCCTGGAGGCTCCGCGGGCGCCCTCCGGAGGCGTCGAGCCCCGAGTGCCAGAAGGGCCCCCACGAGCGCCCACCGCCCCCCGGAAGTTTACGAACTCACTCCCCCACGGCGCCACGCGGGACGTGCGCCCCAGCCCTGCCAGCTCGGGCGGCAAGGTGGCCAGGCGCGGAGGGCCGCGGCGGCGAAACGGCCCAAGTGCAGAAATCGCTGTCCAGCCCCATTGGCGGAAACGCCCGGGCCCCAGGGCTGACTCAACCCGCCCGGCCGCACTCAACGGCGCCTTCCGGCGAAAGGGAGAGGCCGGAGAGGGAGGGGGACGGGAGGGCCGCAAGCAGGCGAGGGGCTGCGGCGGGACCTGGGAGCAGCAGGAGGGCGAGAAGGAAGTTTCAGGACTAGGGCCCCAAGCAGCTCCGCTCCTCGACCCCGGGAACTCGCTCCAAGGCGCGTCGGGGCCCGCGCGGAGGCGGAGGCCCGGCCTGGACTGGGGAAGGGGTCCAGGCGCCGCGCACCTCCCCACGGACGCCCCCGGCCCATCCCCCGGGCCGCGCCAGTGTAATCCGATCCCGCTCCACCACCCACCCCCGCCCGGCGCGGCCGCCGCCGCCGGAGCCACAGTATCTGCAAATCAGCCCTGGACAGCGCCTCGCTCCGCGTCCTTCCGCGCCCTCCCCCTCCCGCGGGCGCCGCCGCCACCACTACCGCCCGGCCGGCCCTCCCCCACCCCCGCGACCGAGCCCTCAGCCTCGCGCCGCACTTACTGGCCTTCCTCGGCGAGGAGAGACTGGGGACCCGGCGTCGCCGCTCCTTCTCCGACTACTTTTCTTTGTTGCTGGAGTTTCGGGGGAGGGGAGAGGGAGAGTGGAAAAGTTAGGCGCTGGGGCCGTTAAGGCCCGCGAAGGCCCGGGAGTGGGGCTGCAGAGAGTACTGACTGTCGGCTACCGCCCTGCTGTCCCGGCCGCCGCCACCGCCGCCGGGGTCTGGGGCCCCGGGCCTCGGCGGCGCTTGCTCTGTTGCTGCGCCGCGAGCTCGCGGGAGCCGCACATTCCAGCACAGCGCTGCGCACCCGGCCCGCGCTGCCGCTGCCTCCCGCGGGACACGCCTCCTCCTCCGCCCGCGCGCGCCCGCGGGGCACGCCCACTCTACCGCCCGCGCGCGTGGCCGCCTGGTATGCCCCGCCCCTTGGCGAATTGGGTTGCGCTGGGCTGGCGTTGCGCTGGGGGCGCGCCTAAGAAGCGGCCTCACCTAATCCTCTTGGCCCCTCACTCTAGACCTTAGGTCAAAAAAAAAAGGGGCGAGCCCTGCTCCCTTCCTTGATTTCCTATTAAATAAACTACAGAAAAGTTAGCCCCGAGCCCAGGCGAGAGTGCATGAGAATAGAGCTGTTCAAAGAAAAACTCCAGGCTTGAACCGTAATCTTTAGAACTATTGTCGCCCTCCTTTCAAGTCAAAAGCGCTGGAAGATACCCTTCAGAATCTCTTCGAGGCTCCACCTATAGTCAACCTTTAACTAATGAAACTGGTTTTACGCTTCTACGTAAAAATGCATTCTAAACTTTAAACAGTAAACGAGGAAAATGCAAGCAGTTCCTGAGTAGTGAGAAGAAAACGTTTCAGGAAATCGAGGACTCAAAGCAGAATGAGTGACGAGGAACAAGTCCCTAGACGTAGCAGGTAGCAGGTCATTGCTGAGCCTTCAAAGCACGACTTCAGTGAAGCAATTACCGTCAGATTACAGAGGCTGCCTTGTGACCATGTGTTGGAGAATAACCTGGCTTCCCACGTTTCATGGGGTAACCACGCATAATGCCTAGCACTTTGTAATGTGCTGAGGGAGAGAAAGACGGGAGAGGGGCGAAGATTCATGCACCTCTCTCCTTCAGTATGCACCAGAACTGCGTTCTTAGTCTGTCTTTGATCTTTGAAATCATGCCAGTCCTCAGAAATTTAGTGGCTCCCATGAACCTAGTGTGGCATTCAAAGCAGGCGAGGGGCTGCGGCGCTAACTAACCTTACCTAGATAAATTGGACTATCACCAGTAATATAATAGAGGTAGTGAAAAGTAGGTGAAGGAACATTCTGCAAAATGAAAACAGCAAGCTCAAAAACCCACCTATTGAGACTTCCTCCTTCAGCTCTCGGGGTTCCTTTTCTTTTAAGTTCCTTCACTTGTTTCTCTGACTAAAGAGCGGCCAGCCAGCCTGCTGTTTTCTGGTCTAGTACTCAGTGTGACCTTTGTTTTCCTGTATCTGGACAATATATTATTAATTAATGTCACATCTTGATTACTACTTACTATCAAATGCAAGCTCTCTCCATGAATCAAACTTGAGAAATATTAATTTTCATTGAACCAAAGAAAGAAGGGCGGGCCCTGGCTGGTGTGGTTCAGTTGGTTGGGGGTGGTCCATTTTAGCAAAAGGTTGCTAGTTCAATTCCCAGTCAGGGCACATGCCTGGACTACGGTTCAGTCCCCGATTGCAGTGTGTACAAGAGGCAACAGATGGATGTTTCTCTCTCACATCAAATTTCTCTCATTCCTGTGTCTCTAGAACCAATAAAAGAAAAAAAATTTAAAGAAAAGAAAGAAGGAAGGAA
Organism: Micronycteris hirsuta; assembly: GCA_004026765.1. Taxonomy (NCBI): domain Eukaryota; kingdom Metazoa; phylum Chordata; class Mammalia; order Chiroptera; family Phyllostomidae; genus Micronycteris; species Micronycteris hirsuta. The sequence continues at coordinate 21,845 of PVJI01006942.1, read as the reverse complement.
ATGCAGAAAGGAAGAAGGAAAAAATAAAAAAGGAAGGAAACATTTTTAGGTCTGGTACAAACTTTTCAACATTCATTCTCTTTTAAAATTTCTGGGGTGTGTGTGTGTGTGTGTTTTTAACTAAACTCTAATTTGAGGCTGCATTGGTTTTTTAGATGCCGTAGCCCAGGGAGCAATTCTGGCCTCTATCATAAAGCCCTCAAAGATATAAATTGTTTTCTCTCCTGTTTTTATGTTCAAAAAGGCAAAAATGAAACATCTCTTTTTAAACTGATAAACTGTTTATCCTTCATTTCCTCAATCTGACTGCTTGCTGGAAATGTTTTATTAATTGCAAATTTATTCCCACGTATGGTGATGCAAATAGAAGAATGGCAAATTGGCAGCTGTGTTCATTTAAAATTAGCAGAGGCCCTTGTTCAAGAAATGGCGTATTCAGAGCGACCCAAATTATCATGACATGAATGCCAAAGTCAAATTCCAGGCCAGGTTACAAATCAATAGAAAATTTCCTTGGGGGAAGCTGGTGTTATGAACTTGAATCTTAGTTGTTTTTCAAGAGGCTGTATTTTATTCTGCTGCATCCAAAATTTAAGATCTTCTGCAAGATAAAGACTCTGAAATGTGAATGAGTTCTGGTTTTCTTATTTTGAGAATATAGATTCTTTCCTTCATATTTAATTCATCTATTTTAAATTTTAATTTTTATATGTTCTTAATATTATTTTTCTCTAGAGACTTATTTTAAAAGTTTGGAAAAATGTAGTTTTTGAGCTTCTTGTGCTTTTTATTCCTTACCATGTTTGGGGGGAGTGTTTCTTTAGAAAACAGCATATTTTTGTAGAACTACATCATTGGAAACACATCATAGCATAGCTAAATATGTTATTTCCTTTATTCACAGAATTATTTGTTAGATCTGTGAACTATTTGTTGGCTACTAAAACTATGAAAGCTCTAAAATTCAAGTGTTTTTAATCTTAGGTTGACATATCCCAATAATTTGCACTATTCTAGAGTGTGATAGCTTAGGAGTGAAAATGATGTAAACTTATTCATGTTTAAAGGATGTCTGAAATTGAAAACCAGGCAGATACATGTACCCTGACCCTAACTGTGGCCCTGAACTAAATTGCTAGAAGAAACTTGGTCCCAACAATTAGAGGTGGGGATTTTTTAAGTAGGTCATATTCAAGTGGAAATCAAAGAAGTCTCACTAAAAGAATCCTAGATGACTGACATGACAACTGTGGATTGAGGAAAAATTATTTTTAAAAGGGATTAAGACTCAAAATCAGGAAAAATTAAGGCAGTGGAAGGAATCACATGTGAAATTCTTCAAATAAAAATTTATTAACTTTAGCCCGGCTGGTGTAGCTCAGTGGATTGAGCGCGGGCTGGGAACCAAAGGGTCCTGGTTCGATTCCCAGACAGGGCACATGCCTGGGTTGCAGGCCAGGTCCCCAGTGAGGGCCATGTGAGAGGCAACCATACCTTGCTGTTTCTCTCCCTCTCTTTCTCCCTCCCTTCCCCTCTCTCTAAAAATAAATAAAAATAAAATCTTTAAAAACAAAAAAAGAATAAACTTTAAAAATTTATTAACTTTAATTGTGCCTATATTACACATAATAAAAAAATCTTTACACTTAAAAAAAAGAAAAGAGGTTAGGGCCCTGGCTGGTGTGGCTCAGTGGATTGAGCGCTGGCCTGAGAACCACAAGGTCACCGGTTCAATTCCCAGTCAGGGCACATGCCTGGGTTGCAGGCCAGGTCCCCAGTGGGGACCACATGAGAGGTCACCACACACTGATGTTTCTCTCCCTCTCTTTCTCCCTCTCTTTCTGCTTCCCTTCCCCTCTCTCTAAAAATAAATAAATAAAAATCTTTAAAAAAAAAGAAAAGAGGTTAGTTTGACTGAACCACATTAATGTTACATTGAAGTTAAATTTTCTGTGTCAAATGTTACATCTGACTCAAGGTTTGTGTAAATTGAAAACTGAGGTATGCGTCTTCATCCTGATGTTGAAAGATTTCGGTTCCACTCGCTGTGACCAGCTCAAGAGCAGACGTTGGTCTGTCTGGGACCAACGTGTGGGGCTTTTCTCCCACTCCCTCTACATTTCCAGTGGTACCTGTCGCAGCTCACACCTCCAGGAATCTCGTCTCGATGTAATTGATCCCGCAGGATGGAACTCCGGCTCTGAAATTTTGCACAACTTCTATTTCTCACTTAGTTAACAGTGAACTTAAAACGCAACTTACAATATCGCTTCGCTTTCTCTGTAAGCTTATTCTGAAACTTACAGTAAGAGTAAAAAGGGTTGTGATGGAATAGAAAATGCACTGGCCATGTAAGCCAGGGGCCTCTTTCTCCTTTCCTCTGTTGCTTTAACAAATCACTTCTCTTGAGTTTTCTCTGTGGGATGCAGAGCTTGGACCAGTGATGACTAAAATTCTCAGGAGCTTAGAAATCTGGCGGGATTTTTACTCCATTTGAAATTTCGAATCATGTGCAGTTATTTCCTAGTACGATCACATGGATTTAAAGTTCAGTGCATCTGGCCCCCCTAGTTTCTTTTCTGTGGTAGCTCTCTTCTGCCCTCTCTGGAAACCCATCAGTAGGCCTTGAGCCACCCTGGCCTCAAAATGGATGGTGTCTGAAGACAGGGGGATTTAAGGCCTGGTCTAGGTCTATTTTAAATTCAGCATCATCTACCTTTACTGCCAGTTGGCCCCTGACCTTTTGCTCTGGATTATGATGACTGGAACACTGTACCTTATTTACTACAATATCTGCAGCTTGAGCCACGGAGGTGGTTCCTAAATCCTGAGAGGAGGGAGGTGAGCAAGGAAGCTTCAGAATGAGCTGGGCTCCTTCCTGCCTTCCTGCCTTCCTGCCTTCTCCTTCCTGCCTTCTTCCAGGCCATACTGCAAACTACTCTCCCCTTATTCCTCTTCCCCATGGGCCTTCTTGAACCCGGCCTACTCTTCCAACCTAGGTGCCTTGCTCTGTTTACTGTTTCCTCTCTGAAAGACTATCCAATACCTCTCTATCCACGCTGCTTGCTCACTCCCTCCCTTCCTTGATTCAGGTTGTCATCTTTTCAGTGGCCACACTATTTAGAATTACAACCATCACCCCTTTATATCCAATCCTACTGCCCTTCCCTGCTTTGTTTTTCTTATTAGCGTTTTTTACTAATACTTTATGAATTTTATTTATTTACCTTATTTAATATTTATCTTCCCTTACTAGAACTTAACCTTTAGAAGGGCAGAGAAATTGATCCATGTCTCCAGTGGTTATAACTTGGTAGTTGATGAACAAGTGTTTGTTAAGTGGTACAGGAACCTAGCTTGGTATCGCCTTCTTTCAAAGAGGGGACTCCCATCCCCACATCAGTTCCCTGACTTAGTACCCATCACAGACCTCCCTCATGCTAAATGTTAGCCAGCCTCCTTGATTTTTCTTCTAAAATATCCCACTTCTACTACTGTTTGTTGAATGAAGAAATAAATGCTCCTGAATCTTTGGTCCCTGTGCTCTGCCTTCCTGTTGAAAAATCTCCCCGCCAGCTCCTCTGCATATTGTATTCCTACCACCCCCTGGTTGCACATTCAATCTCTTGTTGGACTTTCCTTGGTGGCCCTTCACAGTCTATTTGGGCCATAGGTGCCTGCCTTTTCATTTCCCTGTGTTTACTTTTTTTTTTTAATTTATCGATTTTGGAGAGAGAAGAAAGGGGAGGGGAAGAGAGAGAGAGAGAAATCAATTTGTTGTTCCACTTATTTATGCATTGATTGGTTGATTCTTATATGTGCCCTGACAGAGGATCAAATCTGCAACCTTAGCATATCGAGATGATGCTCAGACCAACTGAGCTACCAGGCCAGGGCCATTTCCCTGTGTTTAAATATAAGTCACACTCCTCTACTGGCACAGCCTGTGTTGCCTTGCCCCTCCCCTGCATTGTATCTCTTTGCTCTGGCCTTTACCATTGTCCTTCTTCCAAAAATTTTCCCTCCATATGGTGTACAGAACACAAAATGTCACAACTAAGAGAGATCTTAGGGGTCTAAGCTCTTCTTTTAAAGAAGAAAGGAATTGGTTTGTCCAGGTTTGTACAGCTAGTTAGGGCACAGCTGGAAATAGGATCCAGAGGCTCCGATTTCCAAACAATCTGGTGTTTTTACCATCTCTCTCAGACTTCCATCTGTTTTTCCATGGCCCCAGTAGCCCCCTTCCTGAAAATATATTTTACTCTTGAGGGCCTGGTGGACTGCTTTGTTCAATGGCTCTACAGTGTATATTTGAGGTAAAAATTCTCTTTACATCTGTATTTCCTTAGCTCTTAAATCTATTTTCATATTAAGATTAATTGCCTTCTGGATAGGCAATTATTGTCTTCCATTGAAATTAAAATGCTCAAGACCCAGCATTGACATTTTATTAATCTACAAAGCTTAACATCAATTTTATGAAGAAGGGGACTTGACTTAAAAGACACCTTCTAGCAGCCTTGCCTTTTCTCCCAGGGAGAGGCAAAAACCTTGCTCCAAAAGTACCATGAGAAGTATACTCTTGTCCCACTTATTTATGCATTCATTGGTTGTTCCTTGTGCACGCCCTGACCAGGGATTGAACCCACAACCTTGGCGTATAGGGGTGACACTCTAACCAACTGAGCTAACCCACCAGGGCAAGAAGTATATCAGCTCTGTCCAGAAGGTCTCCAGTCATGTAATAAGACAAATAGAGATATTTGTTAAAAAAGATACAAACAAGATACAAGAAACACTGTACATAGGATAATAAAGACTCAGTCCCCTTCAAAGTAGGCACCTTGGGACCTCACACAGTTCTCCCAAACACTATCAGCTGCCTTACTGTATTTTCCTGAATCTCATCGACGGTCTGAAATCTCTTCCCTTTCAAAGGTGATTTTAGTTCTAGAAAAAGCCAGAAGTCACAGGGCACCAAATCTGGGCTGGAGGGGTGGCTATCACCTGGGGGTGATTTGAAGTTTTGCGAAAAATCTCTGCACTAAACGTGATGCATAAGCAGGCGTGTTGTTGTGATGAAACTGCTTATCACCAGTTGCCCACATCTGCAGCCTTCTGAATCATCCTAATAGTTTCCATGGAGGAATGTTCAAGCTTAATGCAAACTTGATACAAACTCATTGCTCTACTTGCTAAGTTATTTTGAATGCAATGGCCACATAATACACATGGTCACTCAATGGCGTCTATCCCCCCACCCCCCAACTGACTAGGACTGTGAAGTCATCATTCACGCAAGTGCATTCCAGTCCACTCTCCTTGGCTGCCAGATTACACTAATGTCACGCAAACCATTCTCATTATATTAACAATGGCTGGACTTTTTCCAGACAGACTTTGTACTCTTATACGTATTTTCTTTCCCATGTCTTTCTCACCTGAGTGTGAGGATCTGAACATAAGGGACTGTGTTAAACCTTCTCAACATGATCATATTTCTGACACAGTCAACAAAATCAAACACTGACAAAGTGCAGCAACGTAGCCAAAGGTAAAAACAGGCACTGGTTTCATCAATGAATGTTTCAAACATGAGTGAACCTATATATTTTCTTCATTTGTCTTCAAATTATCACTTCCTCTACTGGAATGCCTAAAAGTAAAACAGCTGACAATATGAAGTGCTAATAAGGATGCTGAGCAACTGGAACTCTCATATATCACTGATGAATATGCAAACTTGTATAACCACTTTGGAAACAGTCTTGCAGTTTCTTATAGAGACATTTAGCATATAATTGAGGTATCCCATTCCTATATATTAACCCAAGAGAATTGAAAATATATACCACACAAAGACCCTGTAGGTAAGTATCCAAAAACAGAACAACCCAAAGTCCACCTAGTGCGTGGGTAAATGAATTTTAATACACCCACACAGAGGGGTAGCAGTGTCAGGGAGTTAAAACTTTCCCTGTACTCTCTTAGTGTAACTGTGCCTCGGGAGAATAGAGGGGAGATATTATCTTTTTTAAAGTATATTTTATTGATTATGCTATCACAGTTGTCCCAATTTTTCCCCTTGGCTCCCCTCTGCCAGGTACTCCCTTCCCTCCATCAATCCCCCCACTTCACTCATGTCCATGGGTCATAAACATAAGTTCTTTGGCTTCTCCATTTCCTATACTGTTCTTCACCTCCCCCTGTCTGTTTTCTACCTACCAGTTATGCTTCTTATTCCCTGTACCTTTTTCCCCCATTCTCCCCACCTCATCCCCACTGATAACCCTTCATGTGATCTCCATTTCTGTGATTCTGTTCCTGTTCTACTTGTTTGCATAGTTTGTTTTGTTTTTAAGGTTCAGTTGTTGATAGTTGTGAGTTTGCTGTTATTTTACTGTTCATAGTTTTGATCATCTTCTTTTTCTTAGATAAGTCCCTTTAACATTCTATATAATAAGGGCTTAAGGATGATAAACTCCTTTAACTTGACCTCATCTGGAAAGCACTTTATTTGCCCTTTCTCATTCTAAATGGTAGCTTTGCTGGATGGAGTAATCTAGGTTGTAAGTCCTTGCCTTTCTTTCCAGCCCCTTCTTTCCTGTAAGGTTTCTTTGAGAAATCAGCTGATAGTCTTATGGGAACTCCTTTGTAGGTAACTGTCTCCTTTTCTCCTGCTGCTTTTAAGATTTTGTCCTTATCTTTAATCTTGGGTAATTTGATTATGATGTGTCTTGGTGTGTTTCTCCTTGGATTCAACTTCTTTGTGTTTCTTTGAGCTTCCTGGACTTGCATGTCTAGTTCCTCTGCCAGACTGGGGTAGTTTTCCTTTATTATTTTTTCAAATAAGTTTTAAATTTCTTGCTCTCCCTCTTCATCTTCTGGCACACCTATGATTTGGATGTTGGAACATTTGAAGGTGTCCCAGAGGTTCCTAAGCATCTTCTCATTTTTTTTTTGAATTCTTGTTTCTTCCTTCTGTTCTAAATCTTTCATTTGAGTCCCAGTTTCCTTCCCTTCACTGTTGGTTCCCTGTACATTCCTCTTCATTTCATTTTTCATAGCCTTCACTTTTTTCTCCATTTTGTGACCACACTCAACCATTTCTGTGAGCATCCTGATTACCCATGTTTTGAACTCTGCATCTGATAAGTTGGCTATCTCTTCATTGCTTAGTTCTATTTTGGGAGCTTTGATCTGTTCTTTCATTGGAGCCATATTTCTTTGTCTCAGCAGACCTGTTACATTGTAAGGGGCATTAAAGGAGTTCATCATCACCAAGCTCTTATTATATGGAACATTAAAGGGACTTATCTAAGAAAAAGAAGATGATCAAAACTATGAACAGTAAAATGACAACAAACTCACAACTATCAACAACTAAACCTAAACAACAAAACAAAACTAAGCAAACAACTAGAACTGGAACAGAATCACAGAAATGGAGATCACATGGAGGGTTATCAGCAGAGAGTGGACGGGGGAGGATGGGGAAAAAGGCATAGGGAATAAGAAGCATAAATGGTAGGCATGAAGTAGACAGGGGAGGTTAAGAATAGTATGGGAGATGGAGAAGCCAAAGAACTTATATGTACGACCCTTGGACATGAACTAAGGTGGGGGATGCAGGTAGGAAGGAAGGTACAGGGCGGAGAGGAATAAAGGGGAGAAAAAAATGGGACAACTGTAATAGCATAATCAATAAAATATATGTATTTTTTTAAAGATTTTTATTTATTTTTAGAGAGAAGGGAAGAGAAGGAGAAAGAGAGGGAGAGAAACATCACTGTATGGCTGCCTTTCGGGCACCCCACACTGGGGACGTGGCCTGCAACCCAGGCTTGTGCCCTGACTGGGAATCCAGCCGGTGACACTTTGGTTCTCAGGCTGGTGCTCAGTCCACTGAGCCATAGCATCCAGGGTCAATAAAATATATTTTAAAAATTCATAGTAATAAACAATTTAAAAGAGCAAATTTTACAAAATGTAAGGTATACATCCACAAGCCTGACTTTAAAAATATAGCTGTAGGCAACAGAAAGTAGTTCTTTGTGTGTGGGGTGGGGGGGAATTATTTACATAATTTTTGTAAGTCTTCAAAATCCTTTTACAAATTGTTATATCTGTGAATGATGATTTTTCTTCTGATAGAGTCCCTACCAATTTATTCCAAAAAGTTACTTCCTATCCTTAAAACTGTTCTACTTAGCAGATATTTATTAAATGCCTTTTCTGTTTAGGACACAGGGTGATGTAGGAGTGCAAGACAGGTAAAGAAGAATAAAATAGGCCCCGGTTGGTGTGGATCAGTGACTTGAGTGTCAGCCTGCAAACCAAATGTTACTGGTTCAATTCCCAGTCAGACCTTGACCCTTGAACCCATGGCCCATGCCTGGGTTGCAAGGCAGGTCCATCAGTGTTTCTCTCTCTCTCTCTTTCTTCCTCCCCCTCTCTCTAAAAATTAAATAAATAAAATGTTAAAAATAAAAAAGAAGAAGTATAAAATAGGTTTTGACTTTAACCAGTTTATAATCTAACTGGGGGGAAATACATACCCTACTTAATAAAAGCACAGTCAGTAAGAGCTTTTAGAATTGGGTGGAAAAATTGTTCCCAGCCAGGCAAAGCTTCAAGGAGATGGAATATGTCTTCCAGGAAACTAAGCAGCCCATGGGCACAATATACGAGGAAAGAGTTCAAAATCTAGAGACCAGTTATCTTAAGGTTATTCCTGATGTGCTATTCAGGAGCGGAGAGTGGCCCTTTGCTGAAAGATAAAGAAGCAGGAGAAGGGATGCAGGGAAGAAAGTCTGATAAAGCAGAAAGTCAAAGCAGCTGGGATTGGAGCAAAACAGGGCTGAAGAGGAAGCGTGGCACAGTCGAGGACAGACCCTTAAAACTGCGCGTGGCTGCTCCAAGAGGTCTGAAATAAGCAATGATGAATTCTCTCAGAAACCAAACCAAACCAGAGCACTACAGTCTATTCACAACTGTGGTTGTCACACAATCAAACCCTAATCAAGTCAAGTATATTGACTTCGATGAAGATACAAATCTAAATTCTTGTATTGTGCTTAGAAGAATGTGTGTGTTCCGTAAGAAGTTAATCTGCGTATAATCTAGAAATGAGGAAAATGAAGGGGAAAAAAATCACTTTACGGAACACTGCCCAGAGAAGATTGAGACACTGGATCGGACAGGCAGAAATGCATACTCTGGGTTTTAGACATGGATAGTGTACTCAGATTTTCCATGGTTTAGAATAGATGTCAAGAGTATTTCATCTCTCCTGACTGGGGACATAAGGATGTCCAAAACTACTGAGAAATCTTACAAGTTTATTTGAGTCAAAACTGACAGCAACTGCTGGGAAGCAAGATCTCAAATGCTTCCAAGAGTAACAGTTTTGCAGTTTCTTTTATACATTTGAAATGAAGGATGGTAAGGAAGATTACCTGGAGGTGGGAAAAAGCAAGGTAGTGATCGGATTACAGGAGAGTTATCAAGATTATGTGTTCCCTTTAGGATGGTCACCCCTTTGCCTTTGAGGGGTATTACCTCTGACATTTCAAAGGTGTGTTCATCTAGATGCATAAGAACAATGGACGGGGCTTCTTTAAAAACCTTATACTAAAGAAGTTATATAGGCCTGAGGCATAGCTACCCACCAAGACCTGTCCAGGAATGTATGATTTATTACAACACCCCCTTTTCACCCATGTGACATTAAGTCCATGCTCACAAAGCAAATTAATAGTCAATAGTTTACATCCCCACCCCATATGTTGATTTCAAGCCCCAAGTCATTTATCAACAGGTATTTTAACTTTTTCATCTCCTACAATTTTCCCCTAATACCTCCCACAATATTTCTTCCTTCTCTCACCCTCACTCACTGGGCTCCAGCCACATGCCAGGTACAGCCTAATCTCAAGGTTTTGTGGATGTAATAAAATTAAGGATCTTGAAAGTAGATCATCCAGGATTATTTGAGTGTGTCCTAAATCAAAATACAAGTGTATTTTATAAGATTCACAGAGGAGAAAAACAGACAGAGGAGCAGGCAATGCGAAGACTGAGGTAGAGATTGGAATGACATGATCACAAGCCAAAGAGCTAGCAACCATTGGAAACCAGAGGAGACGTGGAATGGATCTTTCCCTGGACGTCATTCAGGGGGAGTCTGGCCCTGCCAACACCTTGATTTTGGCCTCCTAGGCTCCTGTAAGGTAATAAGTTTCTACAGTTTTCAGCCATCCAGTTTGAGGTTAGTTAAGCAGCCTTAGGAAATTAGTGCACTGCATGATTCCATCTACGTATCATTTTAAATAGGCACAATTGTAGACATGGAGAATACATTAGGAAAGGCCAAGTTGTTAAAAATGTGATGTGGTGACCCAGCAATACCACTTCTGGGAATACATTCAAAGAAACCCAAAACACAAATTCAAAAGAGTATATGAATCCCTGTGTTCATAGCAGTGTTACTTACAGTAGCCAAGATTTGGAAGCAGCCCAAGGGCCCCTAAGAAGATAAGTGGCTAAAAAAGCTGTGGTACATTTACACAATGGAACACTACTTGGCCATAAAAAAAAAGGAAATCTTACCTTTTATAACAGCATAGATGGGCCTGGAGAGTATTATGCTAAGTGAAATAAACCAGTCAGAGAAAGAAAAATAACATACAATTTCAATTAAATGTGGAATCTGATGAACAAAATTAACTAACGAAAGAAAAACACATTCAAAGATACAGAGAACAGACTGACAGCTGTCAGCGGGAAGGGGGTTGAGAGCAGGGTGAAAAAGGTGAAGGGGTTAAGAAAAGAAATCCTTGCCCTGACTCCTGTGGCTCAGTTGTTTGGGTGTCATTCTGCAAAGTGAAAGGTTGCCTGTTTGATTCTGGGGTCAGGGCACATGCCTGGGTTGTGGATTGGGTCTCCGATTGGGGCACATGCAAGAGGCAACTGATCGATGTTTCTCTCTCACATTGATGTTTCTCTCCCTCTCTTTCTCCCTCCCTTCTCTTCTCTCTAAAAATAAATAAATAAAAATCTTTATAAAATATGAATTTTAAAAAAATCCTCATAGACAGACAACAGTATACTGATTACCAGAAGGAAAGGGAGTGGGGGAGGCAGAAGAGGGTAAAGAAAGGGATAAATGGTGATAGAAGGAGACTTGGCTTGTGGTGGTGAACACACAATGCAATATACAGATGATGAATTACAGAGTTGCACACCTGAAACATATAATTTTTTATAAAGATTTTATTTATTTATTTTAAAGAGAGGGGAAGGGAGAGAAACAGCAATGTATGGTTGCCTCTCACATGGCCCTCACTGGGGACCTGGCCCGCAACCCAGGCATGTGCCCCGACTGGGAATCGAACCGGGACCCTCTGGTTCCCAGACTGCACTCAATCCACTGAGTTACACCAGCCAGGGTGAAACATATAATTTGTTAACCAATGTCACCCCAATATATTCAATTTTAAAAAAGAAAGAGATATGAGTTAGTGGCTTGTGAGTATATTGGGGTACCACAAGGACAATCTTTGTTGTAATGGAATAGTTTTGGATTATACAAATGTGATGAAATCAGAATAAGGTCTGTGGACTGCATCAAGGTCAGTTTCTTTGTTTTGACATAATCACATAAGATGCTCTCACTGGAGGAAAGTGAAAAGGGAAACAGAGGATCCCTCTGTACTCTTTTGCAGCTCCCTGTGAATCTAAAATTGCTTTAAAAAGAAAAGTTTAAAGAATTAATTTATCTTGTTTCTTTTTACTATTTTCAATTGCAGCTTCTGGAAAACTCACAATTACATATGTGGCTTGCAATACATTTCTATTTAAATTTTGCTGCTCTAGGATGTTATCTTCCACTGTGGGGTTCTATATAAACAGCCTTCTGCCCCGAAATCTCAGCCTCACCTTCTGTAATTGCAGTAAAAACAATATAAGTCTGAGAAGTAAAGTGATAACACAGGAGAAAGTACGAGCTGAGTCAGACAGACCTGGGTGGAATCCTGGCTTTGCACTTACATTAGACCTCAGGCAAATTCCTTAGCCTCTCTTGGCCTGCCTTTCTTAGTGCGGCGATTCAGAATAATATCGCTTTGAAAGGGCTAAAGTGAGGACAAAATGAGATCACAGATGGAGAACACCTAGCAGAGTGTCGGTTTTGTGCTTTTCAAAGTTTCTCAAGTCATATTAGGCCTTGATATTTCAAGAAAAGGGAAGAGGAGGGAAGTGATCATGGGGGGCCATGTTACAGGCTGCCTACCATGCACTGGAAAGAACATTATTGTTTAGAAATGCTTGCAGGTACTTAATTTCTTTCACTGCTCATGATAATCTTATCAAGTAAATTATTGCTGTCAATCATTAACCTTCCAAAAGACCACCAAAAAACGTATTGATCAAGCAATACTAAATCTGTTAGAATACTGCAAAAAGAGGGAACGAGATCTTGACAGAATCTTAGTACTCAGAGGAGGATATTTATAGGGTTTGAGGTTCAAGTTGGCTGACTTAGGCAAGTCTGGCAAAACAGGAAACTGGTTGGGATGATCAGGGTTTATAATATAATAGTTTAGGCTTAAGGAGCAGAGCAAGGTGAAGGGTTATATATATACATATATATTTAAATATTTTATTTATTTATTTATTTTCAGAGAGAGGGGAAGGGAGGAAGAAAGAGAGGAAGAGAAACATCGATGTACAAAGAGAAACACTGATTGACTGCCTCTCACACACCCTGACCTGGGTACATGGCCCCATAGCCCAGGCATGTGCCATGACAGGGAATCAAACCAGAGACCTATTGGTTCACAGGGCACTGCTCAATCCACTGAGCCACATCAGCCAAGGTGGTAAAGGTTTTGAAACAAGTATTAATAAGCAAGTTATTAATTTTGATAAGTAAACTATTTTAATTGATTCATAGAGGTATCTTCCAGGGGCAAGATTTCATAGAGCAAGTAGCTATTTTTACCTCAGCCCAGAATTCTTTAGCCCAGGAACAAGAAAGTAAGCTAATTTCAGTTCTTATGGCAAATAACCTCAAAATGATTAGATTAATGTTTCATGGTACAGCAACAAGAAAAGATACATATTTAATGCAGCTATTAAATATGGTAATTATTAAAAGTACTAAAAATGTTTATCTTATATGTTTATGGTATAATAATGTTAAATGAAGGAAATAGAAGACAAAATATTAACATAGTTGTGACAATGTAAAAATATGTAATCCACCAAAAAACTACTAGAACTGATAAATGAATTCAGTAAAGGATAGAAAATAAAAATCCAGAAATCAGTTGCATTTTTATATCAATAATAAACTATCAGGAAGTGAAACTAAGAAAAAATCCCATTTATAATTGTATCAAAAAATAAATAAAATACCCCAGAATAAACTTAACCAAAGATGCAAAAGACCTGTACTCAGAAAATGAGAAGACACTGAAGCAAGAAACTAAAGAAAGTAAAAAGAAGTGGAAGCACATACTGTGTTCATGGATTTAAAGAATTAACATCATTAAAAATGTGCTACTACCCAAAGAAATCTGTAGATTCAACATAATTCCTATCAAGATACCAATGGCATATTTCACAAAACTAGAACAAATATTCCAAAAATGTATATGGAACCGTAAAAGACCCCAAATAGCCACAACAATCTTGAGAAAGAAGAACAAAATTGGAGGAATGATGTTACCTGATATCAAACTATACTACAAGGCCATAGTAATCAAAACAGCAAAACTTATAAAACTCAACACCCCCAAAAAAATCCAATTGAAAAAATGGGCAAAGGACCTGAATAGACACTTCTCCAAAGAGGACATTCAGATGCAAATAGACATATAAAAAGATGCTCAATGTCTCTAATCATCAGGGAAATGGAAATTAAAACTATAATGAGATATCACCTTACACCTGTCAGAACGGCTATCATCAATAAATCAAAGAACAACAAGTTTTGGCAAGGATATGGAGAAAAGGGATCCCTCGTGCACTGTTGGTGGGAGTGCAGATTGGTGCAGCCACTGTGGAAACCAATATGGAGTTACCTCCAAACACTAAAAATGGAACTGCCTTATAACCTCGCAATTCTACTTCTGGGAATATATTCAAAGAAAGCCAAAACACGAATTCAAAAAATATATGCACCCCTGTGTTCACTGCAGCATTATTTACAATTGCCAAGATTTAAAAGCAGTCCAAGTGTCCATCAGTAGATGAGTGGATAAAAAAACTGTGGTACATTTACACAATGGAATACTACTCAGCCATAAAAAGAAGGAAGTCTTACCCTTTGCGACAGGATGGATAAATCTGGGGAACATTATGCGAAATAAATGAAGTCAATCAGTGAAAGACAAGTACTACATGATTTCAAGCATGTGAAATTTAATGAACAAACTAACAACAAAAATTCAATAAGTGTGTGGAAGAAAATATGCTAAGAAAATAATTCTAGGATTGCAAGGTGATGAGTATGTGAGTCAGGGTCCTATCAGGAAGTAAAATCCATTTCTAAGTTTTAAAACAGAGGGAATTTGAAGTAAGGGATTGTTTGCAGAGGGGATGGAAGAACTGAGCCTCCAAATAAGGCAGCTAAAAAGTTAGGAATGTACAGCAGGAGCTGGAACCACGTGGGGCTTGGGTCACAGGAAGTGGAGCCATGGAGATGCTGGAGCAAAGGGACAGATAACTGCCCTTGCAAAGACACTTCCAGATCAGAGAGGGAGGGAAACAGCCAGCTTCTCCCTTCCTCACCTCCTGCCAGGGCTTCCCATTAGCCAACACCACAGGAGACAGAGATTAGGAAGGGAAGCTGGCGAAGGCGGCCCCCTCCAGAGGCGGAGGAGTACACGTGAGCTGGTAATAGATCTGAAGCCACAATAAGAGTTCTCATTTTGCTTGAAGAAGAATATATATACATATATATATATATATATATATATATATATATATATATATATATTTGCTGGCATCATATTGTTTTTTCACTTCCAACAGGGAGAAAATGTGAAGTAAGTAAATTAATAATTACCAGAAAAAAACTTGAAGTACTCTTCTAACACTATAAGTCGCCGTGTAAATTTGTGTCACCTCTTGGGAAGGGAATGTGGCTACAACGCTTAAAGAGTTCATTGTACATATTCTTTGCCCCAGCAATTCCACTTCTAAGAATTTACAGAAATAGTTGCAAAAATCTGCTAAGATATATGTATAATGATGGTAATTGCAGCACTATTTGCAACTGCAAGAAAACTGAAACAGCCCAAATGTCCATCAATAGGGAATTGGTTTTGGATATAGCCGTAACATACAGTTTCTAAAAAGGACAAAACACAATATATTGAAGGCATATTGTGCAATTTTTTTTAAAAAGCAGGTTTCAAAACATAACATATAGTATAAGCCAGTATTTAATATATATTATCGCAAACTGACAAAATTATGTGCTTGGAGACTAGAATGGGTGTGGCTAATATAATACTGTGACTCAGCTTAAAAGGGTGTATGTTGATATGAAAAAATATTTGAAATAACATTTCAAACTATTTATGGTGATTTAGGAAGTAGGCCGAGAGGAGACTTCTGCTTTCAAATAGTAGTTTTCTTGCTGTTTGAATTTTTTATTACATTGAAAACAATGAATTTTTTTATTACATTGAGTATGATTATTTTATAACCTGAAATATACACATTCAATCCAGTAAATACCCTATATCAGTTAGCCTAGGTCAGAGTTCCTCAACTGTGGCACTGATATTTTGGCTGGATAATCCTTCATTGTGGGGGTGCTGTCCTTGCATTTTAGGATAGTAGCATCCCGGCCTCCACCTCCCAGCTGTGGCTCCAGACCTTGGAACTGTTTTCTAGTAATATGGTTGTCTTACACAGAGACCCAGTTAAATCTGAATTTCAGATAAGCAGCAAATAATTTTTTAAAAGTATGTCTCATGTACATAGACATACAAATTTTTTTTTATAAGTATGGTACATCCCATATTTTTATTTGCTTAATCTGGCAACCCTTCCTGGGGAGCAAATTGCACTGGTTGAGACCCACTAACACTGCAGTTTTGTACAGAAAACTCCACTTCTTTGTCCCTCTCTTCACCGTGAAATAGGCATGGCCAATAGGCTGATTAGAAGGCAGTAAAAAGCCAAATCACTTTTCTGTCCCATTTTTTTTGCACTGTCTGACACTAAACAATCAATAATATAATCTAGAAAATTCTCTCATCCTGACTGAGTCTCACAGTGTTTTCCGAAAGAATCTGCTGGGCCAGTTTTGTGTAGAAAATATAAATCATGTCCTTCTACTCTAATATGATCATTTCTAAGCCAACCAGCTGTGCGTACAAAGGTTCGTGCTCCAAGTTTTGAAAAATAAATTGTATGACAAATTGACAAAGGTCTAGTGAAATGGTTACAAATATATAATGTCAACTTAATTGATAAATTTAGCATTTATTAAATGTCATTATATTTAAACAACTGATAGGCTAGATTTTCTCACTTCCCAAGAAATCATGTATGCAGAATAATTATTGAGAAACCATAACTGATAACTAAGTTACTTATAATAACCAAGTACATTTAAAAGAAAAAATGTTAAATTATCACCCTTTTATATATTATGTATGTAATATATTATATTAAATTACACACATTACATTACAGAATAGAATAGTATGGTATGTTTGATGTGGGTGCATTTGAAGATGATTGGTAGGATGTAAGCAGGGCTCTAAAAAGTAAGAGTGCCTAAGGCCTCAAAGGCCTAGGCAGGTTTCTCCCAGAATTCCTTAGCCGTGACATACGTTGGTTACACATGTTGGGGGGAGAGAAGAAAAAATAAAATTGGTTTTGGAAATTTACTATATTGACCTTATCATAATCTCATTCTAAAATAATCCCCATTGGATGGAGGGTAGGAAATACTGTAATTCTCTGCTTTGTATGCTCCAAAATTTTTCTTACTTTTCAAAAAGAATTATTGCTTTTATAATTTAGAAAATAAGGATTTTTAAAGTAAAACCCTGGACAATCAATCTCACAACACTGTGTCTGGGGGAATGTTAACTGTTACAACCTTTTTGAAGAATGAATGGGCACTCCAATAATAAGCACACATGCACATGAGCACAGAGCTTTGAACCCAACGTGCCCTCCCAAGAGCATAGGGTTTATCCAAGAATGTCCAATCCAGTGGCATTAGCAAAGCTATTGGTCAAAATATTGACCAGGATTATTTTGCAGAATGGGTTTGTGGGAGGGCACTTTCACTTTCTACAATATGCATTTTATCTTTAAAGATTTTATTTATTTATTTTTAGAGAGAGGGGAAGGGAGGGAGAAATAAAGGCAGAGAAACATCAATGTGCGGTTGCCTCTCACACGCCCCATCACAGGGACCTGGCCCACAACCCAGGCATGTGCCCTTACTGAGAATCAAATCGACAATGCTTTGGTTTGCAGTCCTGCATTCAATCCACTTAGCAACACCAGCCAGACCTCTATAATGTTCATTTCCATACATGTTCCTTCTAATGTTATATTTAAATTATGGGGCTTAATAATTGCTTCATTTATTCAACAAATATTCTTATAATTGCCAGATTTGCTTCTTTGAATCTGCCTTCATCAATGTAAGATTGGGCTAAAAAATTATTTTATTTTATTTATTTAATTTTTAAATTTGTTTATTTACTGGTTTTAGGAAGTGAGAGGAAAGGAGGGAAAGAGAGAGATCAATTTGTTCCACTTATTTCTGCATTCATGGGTTGATTCTTGTATGTGCCCTGACCAGGGATTGAACCTACAACCTTGGTATATGGGGATGATGCTCTAACCAACTGAGCTACCCCACCAGGACATAAAAAAAATTTTTTTTAAAAGAAGAGAAAATAGAGATGAGTAAGAAATGCTTTCTGGATACCAGAGAATCTAAGTGGTACAGAAAGACTGGGAAGAAGATGAAACAGAGGATGCTAATTGAAGCTTTCCTGGATTGTGTCCTCCTAGAAAGGCCCTCCACACTAGCCATTTCAAAAAACAGACTGATAGCTTCCAAAGAAGGAAATATTACTCTTTGCAACAGCATGGATAGGCCTGGAGAACATTATGCTAAGTGAAATAAGCCAGTCAGATAAAGACAAAACCACATGATTTCACTCATATGTGGAATCTAATGAACAAACTGAACTAACGAACAAAACAGAAACAGACTCATAGGTGGAGAGCAGATGGCAGCTAGTAGAGTGGGGGGAGGTTAGAGGGTGGAGGGATTGAGCAAAAAGGAAAAAGGGCTCTTGGACATGGACAACAGTGTGGTGATTCCTGGGGGAAGAGGTATAAGGGGACTAAATGGTAATGGAAAAAACGCAATAAAAATTAAATTAAAAAAGAAGAGAGACTGATAGCTAAAGTTGATCCCTTTAACTGTCAACCATCACCTTCCAAGACCCAGAAATTTCAGACTGAAATCTAATAAATTTACTTCACCACTATCCCATCTTCTATATAATTGTTTGGGTGAATGTAAATGGTTACATTTGCTTTCTATGTTCTGAGGCTATTAAATGATTAACAAACCCTGGTGTAAATAAAACAAATCCAGACCTTCTTCAAGTTGATATTTAACATGTAACATAAATCATAAATAGACAACTATGTGGTCATTCTTGGTGGCTTATGTGGACAGCTGTGGTGACATGGATTACTCAATTTCAAGAAGTTAAAAAAATAACATTCATTGATCAGAAAAAGTGGGACAGGCAGGGATTTCTACATACATGAATTCGCTTTGGTCTCAACATCTCCTGTATGATAAGTATTGATAAAGGGAATTCGTGTATTGGGACCCATAGAGTAGAGGTTGCCCCAGTGGCCTGGCCCACGTCACACAGCTAAACTTAAGTCAGCCCGCGATTACGGGAAACACCCTGAGGTAACCTAACATAACACCAATCATAAGCCTCTAACTTAGCTTTAGCCAGTTTACCCTGCCCTAGAAAACAGGACCTGCTGGCCTTATAGGGAGATTCCTGACCTCCTAGTCAATCATGCTCTTTCCCATTTGCCACTTTTGACGCTCTATAAAACTCATGCTTGCCCAAAACCCCTTGGGAAGAGCGCCTCCCCACTTGTTAGGCCCTCTAGTTCCCCAATCCATGGATCCCTCCCCCCACTCCACACCCCAGGAGTAAAAGACATCGAATTAATCACTAAATTGTATTGTTTTTGACATTACAGCATGGACTCCAATTTCACAGAAGAGCCGAACAGAGGTTATGTGTCTTGCCCCATGCAAGAGCCGTGGAGACCAGCTATTTGTAATTATCTGTGACTATGGCTGTCAGTCCAAATACCACCCTGCTGAGTCTAGCAGGTGGGGAACCACAGGGCACCATGAAGTACAAGAGTCCCAGGAAGCTCTGGACCAGTTTCCTTTGCCAAACTTTCAAAGGCCTGGAGTTTGTACCTATGTCCCAACAGTTTGAAAGCATCGCTTCTTATCAATATTTATTATCAACATTTTCCAACATAATCAAAGCAGAGAATAATACAATGAACTCTACGTATCTATTGTTTAGTCAAGTATTGTGTTTTTATTTTTAAATTTTTTTTAAAAGATTTATTTATTTATTTTTAGAGAGAGGAGAAGGGAGGGAGAAAGAGAGGGAGAAATAGTAATGTATGGTTGCCTCTCACATGGCCCTCACTGGGGACCTGGCCCGCAACCCAGGCATGTGCCCCGACTGGGAATCAAACCGGGACCCCTTGGTTCCCAGCCCACGCTCAATCCACTGAGCTACACCAGCCAGGCCAGAACCTTATTTTTAAATTTTTTTAAAAAAATTTTAAGCATTCCTTTTTTAAAAATTTAAAAACTGTGTCATGTTACATGAAGTGGTGAAAAATGATGGAAACAGACAGAATGCACAACTGGTTTGTCGTCCTAGCTCTTTATGACTAAGTTACGTGGCACTGAATAATTTATAGTGCCACCTGGGACTCGGCTTCCTCACTGAGATGTAAAACCTAGATGGAATTTCTGGGGACTTCCAGGTCTTATATCCTGCACTTTGATTCTAAAGTTCAGTCATTCACTCAACAAGACACCATTATCTCTTGTTTTAATCTCCTTTTGTTCTTTCTTGTTCCTCTACATTCCATTCTTCATCTAATGGCCTTCAAAATTCAACTTTTAAAAATACAAATCAGATCATATGATCACATCGTCCCTCTGCTAAAATTGCCTCTGCGCCTTCACGTTTCCTTTAGGGCAATGCTCAAGCTGCTAACAAGGCCTAGGAGGAGCTGCTGGAGCTGGCCGAGGCCCCGGCTGCTGGGACTCCTTCTTTCACCAACGGCACCACACAGGCCATCTCCAGTTTCAGGCTCCCGCTATGTGTGGTTCCAACTCAGCACCCAATCCCTTCCCCACACAGACATACTCTGCTTGGGCAACTTTTTTTTCATTCTTCAGAAATCCACTTAAATGTCACATCCTCCAGGAAGCCTTCGCTGAATTAGATCAAGCCCTACTGAGCCCATATGTGCTCTGCTAGCACCTGATACTTGGATGTAATGGCCCTAAACACATTTTAATAAATTACTTACTTGTATATTTATTTAACAACGGATTTTCTCTACTAGTCTATAAATTCTATAATATCTGTTTTTACTCTCTTTGGCCATTATTGCAATTCCAGCACCTAACATGGTGCCTGGCACAGAATAAGCATTCAAATAAATATTTGTTTGGTTTTTTTTTTGTTTTTTTTTTTGTTTTTTAAATTACTTTATTGTTGTTCAAGTACAGTTATTTGCATCCTCTCCCTCCCCTCCCCCCTCCCCCCAGCCCCCTCAAATAAATATTTGTGGACAAACAACCAATTCCTTGCTACGCCTTGTGGATAAAAAGCTCACAGTTTATGTTTCTGGGCCTCTGTATGTCCTCCTTGGAGAAGTGTCTGTTCAAATCTTTTGCCCATTTTTTAATTGAGTTTTTTGTCTTCCTAGAGTGGAGTAGTGAGAGTTCTTTATATATTTTGGAGATTAAACAGCATCACTAGCCATCAGAGAGATGCAAATTAAAACCACAATGAGATATCACCTCACACGGGTCAGAATGGCCATCATAAACAAATCAACAAACAAGTGTTGGAGAGGTTGCAGAAAAAAGGGAACCCTAATGCACTGTTGATGGGAATGCAGACTGGTGAAGCCACTCTGGAAAACAGTATGGGAGGACTTCTGCCAAGATGGCGGCATAGGCGGACGCACTGTGCCACCGCTCACAACCAGAGAGTTTAAACAGCGAACTCAATAGTGAAAAATAAACAACCAGAATGGACAGAATCGAACTGAAGGGGAGTCTGACACCCAGGAAGTTGGGGAGGATGTACATCCAGGCCAGTAAGTGGGGCAGAACTGAGCGGAGGAGCGGAGTGAGAGGCAATTTGTCTGGAGGGACTCACCCCACGAGCACCTAAACAAAACACGACCCCGAGCAACGGGTGAACCTCGCAGGCCGGCGGCGCAACCGGAGAGGCCAGTGGGAACCAGCAGGGTCGAGACTGGCGGAAAAGGCAGTGGGGAACTGGGGAGCAGAGGGTGATAGGGAGCGGCGGTGAACGGCAGACGCTATTGCTCCCTCCCAGGCCCCACCCCCAGAGGAAACGTCACAAAAAAATGACCCAGGTTACCAGGCACCGACAAACACCTAAGACTCCGACAGGTGCGCCAAGATAAAAAAGAATGAAAATGGCCAAAATGAAAGATCAGAACAAATTACAACTAAC